>FR989930.1:8939916-9052576 GCA_905404155.3 Plebejus argus
ACGCGGACGAAGTCGCGGGCAACAGCTAGTACAATATACATATATAAATAATACAGTGTAAAATTTTAGTGGTTGTTTTCCCGCAGCAGAACGATTTACCTATAGTAGTACTATCGACGTAACAAACAAGAATATTCGGCATCTACCGGGAGTTCGTGATATCCCTAGGGATGTCGTGAAATCCCTGATAATATCCTCTTTTCCATGGATTTTCAATTATTGTGTTAGTAACGCTATAACTCAATAACGGCTGGACCAATTCTGCTAATTTTAGTCTTCAAATAATCCTTGAAGTCCAGGGAAGGTTTTAAAGTGACACGAAGTTCACGGGGACAGCTAGAGTAGGTATATTTATGGCAAAACAACATTTGCCGTGTCAGCTAGTATATCGTGAACAGGACAGCTTTTTTGCATCGAATTGGCACCATTTGTAATGGCATAGATAGAGTAGACCATATAAGTGTCTCAAAAGCAAAATGTTAAGTTCCCGTATTTACTTGCACGAACTATAGTAAACATCAGTCGAGACGAAAACCTACAGCCAATAACTTGATCTCAACAAAAATCACTTAAACACACAATATCATCCAAATTGCTTTTCACGCTATATTGTGTTTGCGATGGACAATATTGACTCGGCTAACAAAGGCTACACAAAGGGCAAGACGTGTTCTGTATAAGGACGAGCTGCGCACTCGATATGCAACACACGAGGAGCCCTTTCCAAGGACACGACGGAACGTGACCAATTAGTCGCATTATACGACTCTACATTTTTTTTTTTTTTTTTTTATTAAATAAGGGGGCAAACGAGCAAACGGGTCACCTGATGGTAAGCAACTACCGTCGCCCATGGACACTCGCAACATCCGAAGAGCTGCAGGTGCGTTGCCGGCCTTTTAAGAGGGAATACGCTCTTTTCTTGAAGGTTTGCAGGTCATATAGGTCCGGAAATACTGCTGGTGACAGTTCGTTCCAGAGTTTTACAGTGCGCGGCAGAAAGTTACGCGAAAATCGCACTGTGGAAGACTGCCACTCATCAAGGTGATGAGGATGGTATGTTTTTCGCGTGGGACGATGGCGAAAAGTTGCAGGTGGTATGATTCCGAACAATTCCTCAGAGCACTCCCCGTAATACAACCGATAGAGGATGCAGAGTGAAGCTACATCTCGGCGTAATTCCAAGGGGTCCAAGCTGTTCGAAACACTATGGCAGTCAACAATTTGAGCGGCCCTTCGTTGGATACGATCCAGAGGGAGCAGTTGGTATTTTGGCGCCCCTGCCCAGAGATGAGAACAATATTCCATGTGAGGCCGAACCTGCGCCTTGTAGAGTTGTAGGCGTTGGTCCGGACTGAAGTACTGTCTCGCTCTGTTAAGAACACCAAGCTTCTTCGAGGCTAACTTGGCCTTACCCTCTAGATGATATCGGAACTGGACTTCGCTCGATATGTTGACGCCAAGTATCTCAATGCTAGGGGAGATGGTTAAAGATGTGCCCTCGAAACGAGGATATATGACCATTGGTGACTTTTTAGTGGTGAACGCGCAGACTTGTGTCTTGGCGGGGTTAAATTGGACTAAGTTACGTCTACCCCATTCAGAGACTTTCTCCAATGAATTCTCTATTTTAGACACAAGTTCGTTTCGGCTCTCAATGACATTTTGCCGAGAAATATTGCGG
Organism: Plebejus argus; assembly: GCA_905404155.3. Lineage (NCBI taxonomy): Eukaryota > Metazoa > Arthropoda > Insecta > Lepidoptera > Lycaenidae > Plebejus > Plebejus argus. The sequence continues at coordinate 8,941,601 of FR989930.1, forward strand.
GAGCCGGTATATACAGCATCACCTGTACTATCATCCGCATAGCAATGAATGCCGTTGGTCTGTAACATGTCATTGATATGCAGTATGAATAGGGTAGGCGATAGCACACAGCCCTGAGGGACACCAGCATCAACAGATTGAGTTTCCGAGCATTCGCCGTCAACTACGACCCTTATGCTTCTATCTGCTAAGAAACTAGTGACCCACTTACATAATTTCTCGGGCAGCCCGTATGATGGAAGCTTTGAAAGCAGCGCTTTATGCCAAACCCGATCAAAGGCCTTCGCAATGTCCAAACTTACAGCCAATGCCTCTCCCTTCGACTCAATTGCCTGAGCCCAACGATGAGTCAGGTACGCCAAGAGATCACCAGCCGAGCGACCCTTACGGAACCCGTATTGTTTGTCGCTTAGTAATCCCTGGCCGTCCAAGTATCGAAGAAGCTGGCTATTGATAATTGATTCCATTATCTTCGAGAAGAGAGAGGTTATAGCGATTGGTCTGTAGTTGGAAGGATTTGAGCGGTCACCTTTTTTAGGGATCGGGTGCACCAAGGCTGTCTTCCAAGAAGCCGGGACGATGCCAGTGGAATAGGAGAGCCGAAAAAGATGCGTCAAGACCGGAGCCAACTCTGGAGCACACTTTTTCAACACAATAGGAGGGACTCCGTCAGGCCCACTCGACTTTTGGATATCAAGGGAAAGGAGGGCTTTTCGCACTGAGCGCTGATGAAACCGAATATCCGACATGATGCTCGTACATCGCGGTATGGTCGGCGGTTTCTGCCCCCCGTCATCCAGGGTCGAGTTTGACGCAAAGAGCTTGCCCAGAAGATCGGCTTTGTCTTTTGCGTCATGGGCCAACGATCCATTTCCTACGTGTAGGGATGGTAGGGTTGGCTTGCAGAAATTTCCTTCAATAGCTTTGGCCAGAGACCAGAATGCACGGGTTCCCGAGGGGAGGCGCTCAAGTCTCTTGCCAATTCTATTGACGTGCTGTTGCTTTGCCCGAGTGATCTCTTTCTTGAGGGACCTAGAGGCAAGGTTGTACTCCTTTTTATATGTGCTGGTATTTAAATCCCGAGCAGACACTGCGTTGGCCCAGGATTGGTAAGCCTCCTGCTTCCGGCGAGAAGCTTTTTTGGAGGATGAACCAAACCAGGGACGAAATCTGCCGCCGGTTGGCACTACAGAGGACGGAATGAAAAGTTCCATCCCCTGCATCACCACATCGGCAACAGAGTTGGCAGTGTTGTCGGGATCATCCGGCGAGAAGCACACGTGCCGCCAAGGATAGGACGCAAAAAACGACCGCATCCCATCCCAGTCTGCTGACTTGTAGTGCCACACACGACGGTATTTGACAGCACGCTGTCTTAACACCGCCGTAAGTGGCACAGAACTCCTAACAAGGCAATGATCCGATGTACCAAGTGGAGCGGTTACGGATATTTGGTAGCCGTTAGGATTTGAAGTCAGCAGGAGGTCCAACAAGGAAGGATTCTGACCATCCACATCTGGGATTCGCGTAGGCGTAGTAACCAGTTGTGTCAAGTCGTTCGCAAGGGCAAAGTTGCCCTTGCGAACGACGTTGTACATACTCTAGATATATCGAAGACATGTCCATATAAAATCATTTTAAAAAAACTTGTGTGGGGAATTTGTGGGGAATCAGCAAATTTTTGTCCCCAATTTGGGGAATTTGGCCATGATTTTTTGGGGAAATATGATAATTAGCATTTAATATTTGCCCGACGATCAGTACCTGATTTTCATTAAAGTACATTTTTGCGCATTTTTTTTTGTTCCTTCGGAGAATAAGTACCTACTGGCGAAGCTTTTATTTTTTTTAGTAGGTCTTTTATTATATTATATTCCACACCAGATTTCATCAAACTTTGTAAACCAGTTTAACGGAAACACTTGCATTTGTAATGTAATGGGTATTAGTATATATTTTGATTAAATCTGGTGTGGCGATAAGTTGTGTCCCAGTAAAGGACAGGAGTTATATTATATCCTGGAAATATGATCGGTTTTTAGGGGTTCCGTAGCCAAAATGGCAAAAAAAACGGAACCCTTATAGATTCGTCATGTCTGTCTGTCTGTCTGTCTGTCTGTCCGTCCGTATGTCACAGCCACTTTTCTCCGAAACTATTAGAGCTATACTATTGAAACTTGGTAAGTAGGTGTAGCTGTGAACTGCATTAAGATTTTGATGCAAAAATGGAAAAATTATTAAACATTTTAGGGGTCCCCATAGGTACAACTGAAACAAAAAAAAAATTTTTTCATCTATCCTATGCATGTGGGATATCTATGGATAGGTCTCCAAAAATCATATTGAGGTTTCTCATATCATTTTTTTCTAACCTGAATAGTTTGCGAGAGAGACTCTTCCAAAGTGGTAAAATGTGTGTCCCCCCCCTCTAATTTCTAAAGTAGGGGCATGATAATTCTAAAAAAATTATATGATGTAGATTACTATAAAAACTACCAACGAAAATTGGTTTGAACGAGATCTAGCCAGTGTAGTTTTTTTTATACGTCATAAATAGTAAACCTTAATCTAAATTTCATTAAATCGACTGAAATATAAAAATAAATCAAAAACCTTTTAATTTCATAAAAATAAACCTTATTGCTGCTGCGGAACCCTTCATGGACGAGTCCAACTCGCACTTGGCCGCTTTTTTTTTATTTACAATTTGGGGCCATCTAGCCGTCCATATCCTTTTTTTGCCATCTTAATTTAGTTTATTCGCACCAAGGATAATTTATTACTTACAATATATTGTGATTGTTGTCCATCACGCCATGGACCTTTTTAGGGTTCCGTACCCAAACCGTAAAAACGGGACCCTATTACTAAGACTTCGTTGTCTGTCTGTCTGTCTGTCTGTCTGTCTGTCTGTTTGTCTGTCTGTCTGTCTCCAGGCTGTAACTCAAGAACGGTAATAGCTAGAGATTTGATATTTTCACAGATTATGTATATCTGTTGCCGCTATAACAACAAATACTAAAAATAAAATAAAATGAATATTTAAGGGGGGCTCCCATACAACAAACGTGATTTTTTTGGCCTTTTTTGCTCTATATCAAAAATGACAACAGGTAGGTACTTGAATTTTTCACAAAATCCTTAGTTATATGTGTACTTTAATATTTAATAATAATATTAAAATAAAATAAAAAATAAGGGGGGCTCCCATACAAAAAACACAATTTATGGCCTAATTTTGCTCTACATAATGGTACGGAACCTTTCGTGCGCGATTCCGACTCGCACTTGGCCGATTTTTTTTTCTCTTTCTTTGTAACCTTTTTCAACTAATTTGTTTCTTTTTAATGGTTTGAATAATGAGTTTTTGTTTACTTTTTATTTAAAAAAAAATGGAAATTCACAAGTAGTAATAATAAAATTAATTACATAATTATAATGAATCACGAAAAAAAACTGATAAAAGTAAAATTGTTCATGATGCAGTAGCAAGCAACAGTAATGGATTCGCTATGCAGATACACCTAATGGAAAAATGCATTAACACCACGCCTTGGGGAAAGTAAAGCCTTGGCAATAGGAATGCTTTTAATAATGAAAACCTTGCGAAACCAAACGTGATCTTGAAACTTTGCCAAGGTTACCATGAAGCAATGTTAATAAATGTAAATTTATGAAAGCATTTCCTTACTTTCCTTAGTTAATTTATGAAATTATACCCCTGCATTAAAAATTTTATTTATCGCTTTTAGAATTAACTTGAAATACAATATTAATTATTTTTTAATAAGCATGAACCTTGTGTTTAATTTTCGTAAATATTAAATCTGGATTCTGGCATAATAACTGAACAGATTTTGATGAAATTTGGTATTTTTTTAATGAAATAAGGGGGCAAACGAGCAAACGGGTTATCTGATGGAAAGCAACTTCCGTCGCCCATGGACACTCGCAGCATCGGGAATAGGGTAATAGGGTAGGGTAGGGGAATAGGGTAGAGGATTGGGCCTCCGGTAAACTTGCACTCACTCGGCGAAACACAACGCAAGCGCTGTTTCACGCCGGTTTTCTGTGAGGACGTGGTATTTCTCCGGTCGAGACGGCCCATTCGTGCCGAAGCATCGCTCTCCCACGTCAAGCATGGCTCTCCCACAAGTATGGAAATACTTGTGGGAGAGCTCTCTCTTCAAGTATGGAAATACTTGAGTCCCGGGAAAGGAAATAGGATAGTTTTTATCCCAGGAAAATGTACGGTTCCCGCACTATAATAATCAAGCTTCAGCGCAACGGAGTTGCGGGCGTCATCTATAGTTAAAATTAAAAATACCTACATCTTAAGAGTGTATCGAAATTAACCCCCAAGTTTTTATAGATCGTTATCGGGAGCACTTTAAAGACGGTCAATAATTACTCGTAGGTGGCAAAAGCACTTGTTTTGTTTTTTTTTCTCGATAATATCTTCGTGCAACAAAACTAACGCTCTTCAGTCACGTTCCAGTCGCAATAGTTGTGAAGAGATCGATCTCTTAACGACGCACTTGAACCGCATTACAGATATCATTCAGTAGTGTAACTCAGCCGTGCAGTTCTTAAAATGTATCTAAGAAGTAAAAACTTGTAAGTTGTAATATAACCCAAGCAAGACCCAGCGACGACCATAATTTCGTCATTTTATAAAAGTAGAAAGTTTCGGTCGCGGACTGAAACTCCATAGTTGCTGGACCTTCTTATATCTGTAAGGGTCATATTAAACACAAAAACTAATTATATGTATTCTGTGCGTCTAGTACGAAGATGGTCTACTGTACATATTATTTATATTACGTATGAAGTGCGACATCGCAGAATCTTCTCGCTTTTTTTCAAATTACACTTGAAATACTGTGTAGAAACGAGGTATATTAAAATATCGCGATTTCATTGGAATAATACATGTATTTCGGTTTAGTTTCACAGTAACGTGAATTGAGTTAGAGTCGTCTACAGCTATGTAAATGATATCTTATTTAACTAAATTATATTATTTATATAATAATATTATAATTTAGTTAAATAAGTTAACATTTAGTAAAATGGCTCCTACAATTTTAAACTAAGAACTATAATTCGGTCAATTTTCTAAGTGATATATCTATTTTACATCATACTCTAAAAATACGTAAATATACGATACACAATTCGCAACTTTCGTTGCTATAAAATTAAAATCGTGTAGGTATATTAATATATGAATCTACGCGGCCTAACTCTATCGACCCTAACTCCCAACAAATTCTACATATCAGTAAGTATGTATGGCTTGGCTGTTTCGTTACTTAAACTTCAGATTTAACCTAAATATTCGCCTCACCTCCACGACGGTAGCGAAACAGTGAAGCCATACATGATAATATGTAGATGTAGAATTTGTTGGAGTTAGGGTCGATAGAGTTAGGCCGCCTAGATTCAGAATCTTGGCTCTACATTAAATCTGATGACTTTTTCACATAGGGAAAACCTTTTGTGGTCGTCGAGGTAACATTTAACATGAAATGTTTTTTGTGGGATATAATATTATAACATGTAGAAGATTCACGCCATCATTCATTCATTCAAAATATACTAAGAAAAACAAATCTTGATCGTCGCAATAAAAGTGTCCGGAATAAGAGCGATACGACCATTTATAGGTCCCCTCGTGGAGGAGATAAGCGTCACCGTCCACCCATGAAATACTCCGGCAATGATTCACGTTAAAGCCGCTCGCGATTGCAATTGAACTATATTTAGCTTACACACTGTACGCATAGTTGAGTCAGGGTTCACGCGTACCTACTGGCATAAAGTTTGTGTTTTATATTCACCAACCCACTCCACCACAGATAAATCTTCTGTGTATTAGTATTTATGCCTAAACTTTTTTCCAAAAGTTTCCAAACTGGAGTAAACATAAATTTATACATAAGTAAAGGATTTCTAAATTATTAAGATAAATACCAAGCTCGACCAGCAGATGCTTTTTAACCTCAGTTTTTAACATAATTTTTAATTAATAATCATTGACAAAGTGTATTATTATATTATCTTGTAAGCCTGTATGGCTTAGGTAATCTACATTGTAATTTTCACGTTGAACGTGGTTGAACTCCAATTAAAACAACCAAACTATCAAAATGTTACGGGGCACTAAAGTGACGTTACAAGGTGTATTTTGCTTGGCCTACCTGTTTAGAATATATTAAGATTTATCTTCCACCTTTGGGAGCTAAACAGGTGCGTAACATTACACGTGACTCATTAGTGTCCTAGCACACTACACCGAAGTTACGCAACGGAAGTTCCGCGACTGATTTTACGTCCCCGCAATACCCGGCGGATGTAACACGCTATAATAGCGGGTTTACATTATGCCAATCCAGTCATCCAACCAGCGCTAGATTCCTACTGGAATAATGTAAATGGATACTGGAATACAGTGTAATTTTCTCGTTTACAAAATGCCAGTAGAAATATAACGCTGGATTAATGGACTGGAAATTGCTAAGCCTAATAATTTTGGCTGGGCGTACAGACCGAAATGAAGCTGCGGCGCTAATAACGCAACGTAATTTCACTATTGCCTAGGTGTTGTCATAATTTAAAAAAACATTCCAACCGTGATCATGACAAACTTCAGTCGCTTTGCTTCGTCATATTGAAGGTAAGATTGGACTAGGAGTAACTACACTGGACCGAAGCGATCAAATACTACTTCTGATTTTTCTAAAGCTGGCTATCCGATGCTCGCGACAAGCAACCGCGGCCGAAAAAAATTCAAATAAATTGCTACTTTATGAACTAGGCCACAGGATTAATTTTCTACTGATATTGGTCTAGCGACCCATGCCGCCGCTGCTTTGTAGTGGCGCTGAGTAAAACCTAGGTCCTAGGTTATAAAGTGGCATAATATTATTATTTGAATTTATGTCGGTCGTCGTCACTTGCCGCGACGATCGGTAAGCTACCTTAAGAAATCGTTTGAGTCATATTAGTCATAAGTCATAACTCATAAACTTATATTATGAGTTATTAACTCATACCGCACCGGGACGAAAAGTATCGTGTCAGTCCGCTGCAGCCTTGTGCCGTGTGCGGTTTCACCTTTAGGCTATAAATCTGTAATCGCTTGGCATCAGGAGCAGGTGTATTCGTGTACATGATTACTATTTTAATTAGATCGTACTAATTCGTTTATTATTATAATGAACAGCTGTATACAGTTTACAGTTACTGTATAACGATATCATAAATCATAATGACCTCAATATACACTGAACACGAGTGAAACAGATTTTATCAATTTATCTGAACGTCGGAAAACAACATATAAACCCACTTAAGGGTCCTATCACATTTTGAATCCGATTAAAATTAGGTATTTGAACTGCAAAACAATACACGTACGCACACATTGAAACCGCTGCCGCGCTGCACGATTTTATACCGGCGCAATTAATCTTGGTACTTGGTAGTAGTAATATAGTTTTTAATTTTAGTGATGAATTTTACTGAATGCTATTTATTATGTAGAATTAGTTGTAAGTTTGCAATCGAACTTGGTAACTGTTACTAAGTACTATCTGTGTGTCCATAAACGTCACTTCTCTCCTCTGTTTATGAGGACAATATCTAAAGGCGTCAGGGTATCCACTACTCGTTCGCCCATTATACAATAATAATAGAATATAATATAATTATACGCTTTATTTTTGTACTTAATTCAAATCACATATATATTGTACATACATAGAAAATTATAATATATTAATATGTATGGACGCTTCACACCACGTCAATCTGGCCCCGTGGTAAGTGCCTGAAGGACTTGTGTTACGGGTACCAGACAACGGAAATATATTTAATACTTTTATACTATATATATATTTAAGATTTTTATTATAATATGATAAATATATTTAATACACATCCATGACCCAGGAACTTTGAAAACGTTTTGTTCCGTCGGCGGGATTCGAACCCGCGACCACGGCTTAAGCTACCAACGTGCCATCCACTGAGCCACAGAGGTCGTCATTATAGAAAATTAACAATTGCTTTGTGTATTTTTCGTAGACAATTTGGTATACCTTTGATATAACTACTTTATATGGCAAAACAATGTTTGCCGGGAAAGCTAGTTGTAAAATATAATTTGCAGTACAAAGACAAAAGATTGAAAATATTGTAAACAAACAAAGATAACAACAATAACAAAAGCACACAAAAAACGCTAATAGAGTTTTCCATAATATACAAACTAAACTAAACAATTTGACACAAAAAAAAAGTTTTACAGTTTAAAAATTTTAATATTTTTCTCGAAATCTATGGTAAGATATAATATAACTAGCGATCCGCGCCAGGTTCGCACGCTATAAAGCGGCTATAAAATATATAGCCACCGAAAAAATGATTAAAATCGATTCGGTAGTTTTGATTTATATTTATTTTATTACTAGCGGTCGCCCGCGTCTCCGCCCGCGTGGCTGTCGTAGCCGCTGCAAAAAACTTATCCAGGAAAGACTCGGTCAGCAAAATGATTCCCAAGTCAATTCACAGACTTAACAGTCAATACGCAGGCTGCACACTGCACAGATTGTCTTCCTCCCGCACGCGCACCTCCGCTTTGGTGACCCCCACTATCCATATAACTAATATTATAAATGCGAAAGTGTGTCTGTCTGTCTGTCTGTCTGTTACCTCTTCACGCCCAAACCGCTGAACCGATTTTGCTGAAATTTGGCATGGAGATACTTTGAGTCCCGGGAAAGGTTTAAATGTAGTCAATAAAATTCAAGATTTTAAATAAAAAAATGCTTTTTGTGCCTCACTCGACCTAGATAGGTCTAGTATCTACAAGTACTTAGAACATTTTATGGTTCTATCTTATATAGTTTAGGCAGCATACGCAAAATAAGTAACTTTTCTGGTTGATTTTTTACACCTTGCGTCCGAAAAACCCAAATATCTTACGGAACCCTATTTTCTGCAAAATAAAATTTAGCCTATTGTGCAGAAGTCTAACTATAGCGGTTCTTGAGATACAGCTTGGCGACTGACAGACAGATGGACAGACAACGAAGTCTTAGTAATAGGGTCCCGTTATAATTTTAAAAACATCGAATCACTTCGTAAAGGAATTGCAATAGAAATTATCGATTTCGTACTGACGTTTCTTCCGCGCCGGCGATTTAAGATGGCCGCCCTTTTTATCGATTTGATTAATCAATCATTATCAATTTGATTCGATTCAACAGTGTCAATCTCTATCGGCAAAAGTTCCGTTTCATGCATCTGACATTTTTCAAATATTTTCGTAACAATAATTTTATACTCCTATTTCATAGTTATTAATAAGTTAGCATTTAGCAACTTTTCATTTCTATTCATTTACAATTATAGGAAACATTTGTTTTTGTATATGGAATATACTTTATTACATTTTTATTTTTTTGTTTTCTTGTAAAAAATATCCGTAGCAAGGAATATGAGAAGTGTCACCCATATCATCTTATAACGCACAAACTATAGAGATCACCCAATGGTCGAAATTCGACCTTAGTTTCAACGACATTAGGACTACTACCTATATTTTGTAAAAAAATATTTTACTAGAATTTATCTTTTTTTTTTCAACTCATGTCTCTGGGACTCAGCTGATCTCAGAATGGCCGTGTAAGCATTGTCTAATAGTAACTAAGATTCAATAAAAAAAACCATAATCCATTTTCAATTTGTCAACTTGTTGTCAACAGACTTCAACCATAAATAAAAGAGTATAATTCGTATGTATAGGCTTGTCACTCAAAAATATATGTCATCTCCTATGTGTGTGTGCTGTAGTGTGTGTAATGTTTTATTTGTTAAAAAAAATGTGTGATAAAAGCAGAATTTCAAAATAATATTAGCTTGATGTACTCCTTCACAATATAAACTATAACTGTGCAAAAAAAATTTCATTCACGTACGTTTCTCCATTTGTCGTCAAAAGGGATCCAAAGTTTTTCGCTCGCGTATTAATATACAGATAAATTATTGTACAAAAAACCTATGAATAAATTCTGAAACAAATTCTAATAAAATAACCGTACTTATATTTATATCGGTCCGAAAAAGTATCAACTTCGTTCAAGCGCAGTAGACACAACGCCGGCGCTCACTTTTTTACGTAAATATTATTTACAAAAAAGCGTTACACCCGTGCTTCCACAAGCGCGTTTGAGCGCGGAATGACGGGCGACGATTGTCTTCGAGTAAAAATTGTATGAAGAAATTTGAGAGCGTTTCTTATTTTTCTTATAAATGGAAAAGTTATTTATTTTTATACAAAATATTTCGCTCTTCGTACAGGGGACTAAATAAGCAACAATATTTTTGTATATTTATTATCCTTGGTTCAGTGTATTTAGATATTAAGGTACCTAATCAGACCCCATTTTTTTCATATTTTGCGATTATTGTGATGGTAAAAACGTACTTTATGTGAAAATTTTGTATGCGTCTATAGAATTTTTATGGTACAGTCGTGGAGATGAATATATTATCTTTCATTTGAAACCAAAATATCCTCGCAGTTTGACTCCTAATTCTTTAATAGGGTACCGGAAAATCGCTGATATTTGTAATAGCGTCCTTAATATTTTAATATTTATGGCATAAGTGGGTGAATTTTTCTTTTTTATGACGTTGGGTTTATTTACCAACTAAAAGCGAGTAATTTTTTTATTATTTTTATCTACGATCTCCATCTTTTACAAACGAGTGTTCCCGTGTTAGTTGTTACTTGTTACCTACGATTTCATACTACAGTATATTCGAATTACAGTCAGAAATGAGATTCATATAAATTATGCATTCTGGTTGTAAATCAAAGGCGACCGAAGGGCCATCAGAACGAACCGTCGCCCCATCTATCAAAGTCAAGACAAGCTGACGCTACAATAACGAGACCTACACAGTAGGCAATAAAGGCATACTCTATACAGCCTGGATAAAATTAATATAGCCACCACCAAAGTAACATATTAATATGTATACTATTACGTACGGTTTCGTGGTACGGCCCCTGGATGTTAGACAACCCCCAACTCTCGACAAAAAAAATCAAAGCATTTTTTGGCACACACAATAACGCTTCTGTGTGCGACAATTATACCTTAATCAACATAATAGTAGCATCAATTGCATGGCTGTAGCCTGTATTCAATTGATCGTAAATAGTTCATATCACAGACCCAGTACTCGGTAGTTTCAGTGCGATTTACTGATAAAGTTCGCTTCGAATTGCTCTGTCACACGCAATCGCTACAGTGTTTTGTTACGTAAGTGCCTTACAATTTACCTTCAACTGTACCTTGTTCCGCGGTATCTTTGTACGAGCACTATGTACCTTCTAACCTTTAGCGACTATAACTTTAAGAGGGCTACTGACCCTAAAAATAAAACAGTCCTTCTCTCTTCACACTCACGCCGCGCCCGTCTTTCATATGCCAGATGAAAAAGGACGACGCGGAATCGTCGCCAAGTTATATAGTTTTACTTGAATAAAAGACGAACTATAATGATTACGAAAAAAGTATTTTGAGCAAAGTTAGGTTTTATCAATGCATTTTTAGATATTAAAAATATTAAAGAATAGACAGCAAACTTCGAAGATCCAAGCAAAAATGTGTCTAAAACAAATTTTTTGTAAAAAAGAAACTATCGAGCATTTTTTCAGTAATTGTGTTTTCGTCTTGAGCATTTAATCTTCATGAACTGAAGTTACTTGTGTAAAAAAATCAGTTTTCTAGACCTTACAGATTTTGAGATCTAGGTTTACGTATGTAGTCATTAGTCAAGTTAGGTTCAGGTGCATACTAATTAACCTTTGAACAAATTAAATCAACCATTCAAGTTGAAGAAGAACTAACTTCTTGTCAGTTGGGTCTACTTGGACTTGGAACTTGGCATTTCCACTTCAGTTTACCGACGTAACCAATATTAGTTTGGAAACCATTATTATTATTAAAGTTTTGAATACTTGGAAGCGGTCGTTCTCGGTTGCTACTTGATACTTGATACACAACTATCCAAAACTTCAAATGTAGGTAGGTTACAACAATAAGCAGCATCACTCAAACGTAGAGATCCCTAGTATTTCATCTTTTTATTAAGGAAAATACATACATATAATGAACTCAAAGTTTCATTTAAGTCTTACTTACCAGTAAATCGTAAGCTTTTGAGTTTTGGACTTGTTTCGGACAAAGGGCTACGTCTGAGCCCTGACACACTATAGGGTCAGTCACGGTCCACCGAACCGAACAACAAGACCGATAGCTCAAGGGCACAGCATGTTGCACGTATCGATACACGATCTGCCGATATTATTGCATAAAACAATATTATAATGCGACAAGCGAATAGAAATTTGATACACATCATTTTAAATACATTTCTGTTTAAAGTTTTGAAATGGTATGAATCATATTTTATCCCAAACAAAAAATACTAATTAGAGTCGGGTTTGCAAAAAATACACACCAGAGACAGACTTTTTAGCGCAAACTGTGAGAACATTACGTTTTACACAGTGACACGATTAACAAAGTTCAAGGATCATTTAATGAGGAACATTCGGAGCTGCTGAAAACTAGCACGGCGGGTGAACGATCTTCGCTAACGGTGTCTTTGATGACTCACTAATTGTAACAATGAATCAAGATTACTGTGATTTATACGCAACCTTTAGACGGCTCGCGGTTTAAATGTTTCGTGCCTTTGTCGCCTGCAGTATTACACAAACATTTACGTTGGCTTCAAAAATGATTGTGTCCTTAAGTTTTACTTGCGGTTAAACCGCAATTAAGTAATACTTATCTGGTTTTGGTTTAAATTTTCAGTAATGTCTGCTTTTAAGCCAGAAAAGTTAAAGGTAATTCCAGACAAAATAGATTACCTCAAAATAATATCCTATATTTACTAACAAATTAGGATCTTTACTTGATATTCATAACTCACAAGCAATGAGCATGTTGCCAAATGTTGTTCTCTGTACCTATACATTACCAAAAGTACAAAAAACGGGTACTTATCTGAATAACAATCAGCGCCCGATTTGGAACGTACCTGAAACAAAGAATTCATTAATATTTATAACTCTGTACAATATCAGCATTGTTTGGCGTAATAAAACATTCAAATAATCCCAACATATCCGATAAAGAATATTTACAGAGCTAAATAAGGCGCAACCTACTAATTTATATGATAATCTTATGAATAATTGATTCGACCTTACTTTTTATTTTTTTAAAATTTTTTTATATCTCAATCGGTGAGCATGATATTTTTTACCCAACTTCAACGAAGCTAAAAGGAAGGATAGTAACGATTTTGGCATTTTAGGTGTGTCAATAATATTATAATATAATATAGTGCCCTCGTAGCGGCTAAACCATTGCTCCTTAGATTTGCAGTAACGCTAGTAACATAGGACGTTTTTTCAACATTTCGTATGTTTTACGTAGACAAATTAAGTATAGTAATTGTTTATATATTATTACTTGTTAATATCATCTACACGGTATTCCAATACTACCAATGGCATTTTTAACAAGGCGGGGAACGGAATGTTTAAATTCCAGTTCGATAACCCCAAAAGTGTAACCTATTATTACAGCTTCTATACATTTCACATGTACGTAAAGATATCCTAGTTTGAGCAATTTCGAACTCTAATATAACACAGCCGAAATCACAATTTCACTTATCAGTTCGAAGTTTTATTTTGGGACACTTCCACGAGTCTATCATAAGTTCATTATCGAGTAAATATTTACACGTTAACTACAAGGATGCGATAATGCATCTACATTTATTTAAACATCGTAAATAAATTACATAATATTACTCCTTTCTTAATTTGTTTATAATAGGAACTACTTAGAGAGTAGTGTAACAAATAATATGATAGAGCCAGCGAGTCATTCAAAAAAGTAGTAACTGTGCCAAAGCATTGTTTTGTCATAAGACCTTTAACAGCAGAGTTTTCGCCACTCTTTCTAGCATTGGCGATTCACCATAAGGATCCATTTACAAAAAGGAGAAGCATCGTCGAATGAAAAAAGCGAAATTATTGGTAGTAATTAAAGTGGGATTATGTATGATTACCCCAACGGTAGTCGACACACACCCGGCGCCTACGTCATTAACGCCGCCACACTAGCCGATTACTATATTATACTAGCTGTTGCCCGCGACTTCGTCCGCGTTAGCATAGTATAGTAATTAATAACGGAGATAGATAATTTTTTCACCCCCTTGGGGGTAGAATTTCCAAAAACGCATAAATATGTATCCATTTATTTTTTATCAGTAGCCCAAAAATGAAGTTTCATGTTTCTAACTCAAGAAATGACGGACTTTCATTCAAACTTTCAACCCCAATTTCACCCCCTTGGGGGAAAAATTTCCAAAAACGCTTAAATACGTATCCATTCATTTTTAATCAGTAGCCCAAAAATAAAGTTTCATGTTTGTAACTCAAGAAATGACGGACTTTCATTCAAACTTTCAACCCCAATTTCACCCCCTGGGGGGTAGAATTTCCAAAAACGCTTAAACACATATTTATTTATTTTTATTCAGTAGCTCAAAAATAAAGTTTCATGTTTCTAACTTAAGAAATGACGGACTTTCATACAAACTTTCAATCCCTTTTTCACCCCCTTCGGGGTAAAATTTCCAAAATTCCTTCCTTAGTGGGTGTCTACTTTACAAAACAACCCTACTCACCAAATTTCGTGGCTGTTACTTTAACAAATTTTGCTCGGCGATGATGAATCAGTCAGTCAGTCAGGACTTGCAATTTTATATATATAGATTGGGCTTCACACATTTCATAACTACGCGGTAACTTTGCTAAATGGAACAACAGCGAAATAATTATGGCGACGTCTCTTACGGCCGTTCCCAATATTTGATCTATCCCTGGTTTTGCCCTACTAGAGATAGAAATAGCTCTCATTAGACATTAGAGACATATATTTTATGTCAATTCAATGTCAGCTGCGATCGGTCGTATGTCAAACCAGAGATAGATTGAATATTGGGAACGGCCGTTAGTGATTAATCTATTCTAATAATATTATAAAAGCGAAGGTGTCGCCATTTCACGCTTAAACAACAGATTTAGATCAAATTGATATAGAGGTACTTTGACTTTTGAGTCCCGTAAATGTCATACAATATTTTTATACCGAAAAAAAAGCGGCCAAGTGCGAGTTGGACTCGCCCATGAAGGGTTCCGCAGCGGCAATAAGGTTTATTTTTATGAAATTAAAAGGTTTTTGATTTATTTTTATATTTCAGTCGATTTAATGAAATTTAGATCAAGGTTTACCATTTATGACGTATAAAAAAAACTACTGGCTAGATCTCGTTCAAACCAATTTTCGTTGGTAGTTTTTATAGGAATCTACATCATATATTTTTTTTAGAATTATCATGCCCCTACTTTAGAAATTAGAGGGGGGGGACACACATTTTACCACTTTGGAAGAGTCTCTCTCGCAAACTATTCAGGTTAGAAAAATATGATATGAGAAACCTCAATATGATTTTTGGAGACCTATCCAGAGATACCCCACACGCATAGGTTAGATGAAAAATTTTTTTTTTGTTTCAGTTGTACCTATGGGGACCCCTAAAATTTTTAATATTTTTTCCATTTTTGCATCAAAATCTTAATGCGGTTCACAGACTTCATCTACTTACCAAGTTTCAATAGTATAGCTCTAATAGTTTCGGAGAAAAGTGGCTGTGACATACGGACGGACGGACAGACAGACAGACAGACAGACATGACGAATCTTAGAATAAGGGTTCCTTTTTTGCCATTTTGGCTACGGAACCCTAAAAATGGGCGATATAATATGTCGAAAATTGCTAGCAACTCTTATGTTTTGTAATAATCTAATGCAGAAGTTAAACTACTAGGTCGGTCCCCACCAGACCTAAAGAACTCTGTTATAGTTCTAGGTACCAACCAGAGCCCTGGCCTTAGTACGAACAATTTTAGCTTAAATTTTAATAACATTATTATCAAACTATTTCATAAACACAAAAGAGCTTATTTTGATGAGTCCAACGAAACCAATGAATAAACATAATAACATTTACTTCCACGCAGTTAAAGGATGTAGTTATCACTTATCAGTCAATGACGCGGACGACCTTTACCGTATTAAATGCCTTTTGTACGAAAGGTTACGGGTAGTGGGTACTTTCCCTCGTGCCTTAGATGATCGAACAAAGCAAAACGATTGAAATGTGGGTTGTCTGGAATCTGGATGATTTTTTAAATACTTCAAACTTTGGGCGACTAATTTTTTAGGCTAGATAACTAGGACTTAGCCAAGCAGTGACTGTCAGTAACTTTATATATTATTTACCTGATAGTAATAGAGAAACTTCATAATAATTAACTTCATTATAATATTGTCTTCTGGTACTTATTTCTATCCCAATTACTTACAGAAAGTTTTCTGAAGAAAGCTTGTTTTGTAATAACTAATAAGCTTAAAGTAAGAAAAAGCCGACCTAATGAAATAGCGTCGTAAAACACAATATTGCAATCTCGGCGTAGCGCGTAGGCACGAACTCCAGCTTTTTAATTAAGTAGACCGTAGAGGGAGCTTTATGTTTACCAAGCTTTTATTATTATTATTAATTTGGGTGCTCTAAACTTACTTTATGTTAATCTAATGAGTGTTTTTCTGGTCGGTATCAACGTTAACATCTAACGAGTTGATTGCTAATAACTTCGAGTTAAGAAAGTAAAATGTGAGATATTATATTCATCAGAATTCCATTCTTTATATTGTATTGTTACTTGTTATTTTATCTAGCTTATGGTGCTCTCTCACCGCGAGCATTCACGTGTTATGCATTTTTAGATTAGACTTTGAGCATTACATTACAACACCGACGAGCATTGTAACATTACAGATTCGACTTTGAGCATTACATAGCAAATTCACTTCACTGTCACGTGGCATTGATGTTACAAGTTGTATCAAGATATTACACATTGTATTATTACAATATGCAGATTGTAATGCTCGGTTCTCCTCCCTCACTGATGTAATGCTAGACTATGTAACGTTACATTACAAGCGAATGCTCCCGGTGAGGGAGCACCTTTAGAAACATTTATCAAGGAAGAAGGGTATGACGTGTTTTAATTTATTAGTGGTAATGTTTTTGAACATTGAAACCGTATACTTATCTAGGAAGCGGCTGCTATAGCGTTCGTAATACAAAGAGGTTTTAAACGCTTGTTAAACCTCTTTTGCATAATATTTACAGACGTATAAGAATGCAAACAATCTTCTATTTTTTAAAAAGATATTATTTACCACAACTTTGTTAACTTACGCAGCAATATTATGTAAATCACTTACAAACTGTACATTTTCCGGGTTAAAAACTATCTAGTACCTATGTATGTCCTTTACGGAACTTAATATCTCCATACCTTATTTCACCGAATTAAATAAATCGGTTAAGCTGTACCTATAAGCGCGAAGAGACGTTTTTTTTATAATAAGGGGGCAAACGAGCAAACGGGTCACCTGATGGTAAGCAACTACCATCGCCCATGGACGCTCGCAACATCAGAAGAGCTGCAGGTGCCTTGTCGGCCTTTTAAGAGGGAATACGCTATCTTCTTGAAGGTTTGCAGGTCGTATAGGTCCGGAAATACTGCTGGTGACAGTTCGTTTCAGAGTTTTACAGTGCGCGGCAGAAAGTTCGCGAACAACGCACGGTGGAAGACTGCCACTCGTCAAGGTGATGAGGATGGTATATTTTTCTCATGGGACGATGGCAAAAAGTTGCAGGTGGTATGATTCCGAACAATTCCACAGAGCACTCCCCGTGATACAACCGATAGACTATAGAGTATAGAGGATGCAGAGTGAAGCTACATCTCGGCGTAATTCCATGGGGTCCAAGCTGTTTGAAACACTATGGCAGTCAACAATTCAAGCGGCCCTTCGTTGGATATGATCCAGAGGAAGCAGTTGGGATTTTGGCGCCCATGCCCAGAGATGAGAACAATATTCCATATGAGACCGAACCTGCGCCTTGTAGAGTTGTAGGCGTTGGTCCGGAGTCCGGACTGAAGTACTGTCTCGCTCTGTTAAGAACACCAAGCTTCTTCGAGGCTAACTTGGCCTTACCCTCTAGATGATATCGGACTATAATTACAGATAACCAGACAGCATGAGAGACAAAGATATACCAAAGAGACATTCCCGTTTAGGTATAATATTATACATAATACAAGGTCTAATTTGCATATTGGAAATGTCACCTTGTTGCGTAAATAGTTACTTTCATTACTAAGAGGGTAATATCCTCTTACATACATATTACATCTACACTACTATTATAAAGAGGAAAGATTTGTTTGTTTGTTTGTTTGTTTGTTTGTTTGAGTCGAATAGGCTCCGAAACTACTGGACCGATTTGAAAAATTCTTTTGCTATTGGAATCTTACATTATTTCTGCTGAACATAGGCTACATTTTATTTTGGAAAAAAGTAGGGTTCCGTAAGATATTTGAGTTTTTCGGACGCAAGGTGTAAAAAATCAGCTAGAAAAGTTACTTATTTTGCGTACGCTGCCTAAACTATAAAAGATAGAACCATAAAATGTTCTAAGTAATTGTAGATCTTATAAATATCTACAAAAAAGTCCGCGACACACTATACCTATCTATGTCGAGTGAGGCACAATAACCATTTATTTTTTTAAAAATCCTGAATTTTTTTTGGACTACATTAAAACGGATATATTTTACTCACGCTATTAATCCTTATCAAAATAAATTATTTTATCACTAAGTACAGTTTATGTAGATAATATTTGGTCTTTGAATGATTAAAATTGGACGTTTGGTTTTGAAATTATGGCGAAATTAAAATATTACGATAGTGGGCGTCACCAAAGCGCGTGCGGGGAAGACAATATTCTGTTGTAGAAATGAAAATTCTGTACTTAGAAGATATGAAATGACACCCGAAATTACACCTTTGTCACTACATCGCTATAGAAGCCAAAAATGTGGTTAGTTTTTGTCTGTCTGTCTGTCTGTCTGTCACTCTTTCTGTCTGTCTGTATGTTTGTTCCAGCATCGCACGAAAAATACTAAATAAATTTAAATTCATTAAATAAATTTATATTGACTTATAAATTAAGATTTTTTTTATGTGACCGATTTGAATGTGGTTTTCGCAGATATATTTATCTTCTTCCAACTTAACATATGGTGTATAAAAATTTTTCCCCCCACCCCTCTAAGGGGACAAAAGAGGGGGTCAGATTTTGTATCAAGCTTTTTTCTTTAACACGAAGACTACTGATCCGATTTGCATACGGTTTTCACAGATATATTATATTATTTGTCTTCTTCCAACTCAACATCTGGTGTATAAAAATCCTCCCCCCCCTCCCCTCTCAACCCTCTCTGGGGACCAAAGAGGGGTCAGATTTTGTATACAATTTTTTCTTTAGTAGACTTACTTCTGGTGTATGACCTTCCCCCCCCCACACTCTCTTAGGGGACAAAAGAGGGGGTAAAACATGTATCAACTGATGATGTAGAAAATATACTTTAAATGGCAAAACAACGTTTGCCGGGACAGCTAGTATATTATACTATGAATGAACCTTAGATACCTAAATTTCATTCAGCAATGTTTTCGCGCTACTTGCATCTATACTTTCACTGTATACAGTGAGACAATATAAACGGGGTTGAAGCGGCACGTTTAGTCATAGGCGGGTGGTTCGCTCGGTCGATTGGGCACGGCGCCGGTCGGCGAGCGCGCCGGTGAAAGTGCAGCCACTTTAGCGGAGAAACACAGGATGTCGTACCTGAGATGAATTTAAAGCGTGCCCAATCCGAACTGGAGGCTTAACTCGCTTTCTTTATCGCCTCTTTATAGAATCGCCCATCAAAAATGTATGGAATATAACGCAAACGTCGGAGCAGATGGCACTACTTGCATTATAATTATAATATACAGTAAACTAGCTGTCCCGGTGAACTTCGTGTCACTTTAAAACCTTCTTTGGACTTCTACGAATATTTTAAGACTAAAATCAGCCCAATCTGTTCAGCCGTTTTCGAGTTTTAGCGCGACTAACACATTTGAAATCCATTTTTTTTAAATATAAGACTAGTTGACCCGGCAAACGTTGTTTTGCCAAGTATTTCTACTTCATCAGTTGATACAAATTCTTACCCCCTCTTTTGTCCCCTAAGAGGGGTGGGAAGAAAAATTGTGTACACCTGATGTTAAGTTGGAAAATACAGTTAATAATATGAGGTAAGTCCATTAAAGAAAAAATTTGATACAAAATCTGAACCCCTTTTTGGTCCCCTAGGAGGGGTGGGGGGAATTTTTTTATACACCAGATGTTAAGTTGGAGGAAGACAAATATAGGTATCTGCGAAAACCGCTTTCAAATCGGATCAGTAGTTTTCGTGTGATAGTGGAACAAACATACAGACAGACAGACAGACAAAAAACTAACCACATTTTTGGCTTCTATAGCGATCTAGTGACACCGCCCGCTTATTATTTTTTGAATATCTTTAATGTACAGAATTCACATTTCTACAGTGTTATTATATGTAGATAAACCGATTTATGTATGAAGATAAACCGATCAAAATCCGACATGTTGTACACGTCATATCAGAATTTTAACAGAAACGTTATATCAAACGTCGAACAAAACTTTTTGTTTACTGTATAATATGCTGGTGCTGCCTCTAGCGTTGCAAAAACATTGCAGAAGTAATATGTGTATAATTGATAATTGAAATTGCGGTCGATAATAATTATATGAAGTCGACATTTATTTATATGACGACGATTCATGTTGCTCACAGACGGCTCAGCCCTCAGGTTACAGGTAGCTTTCCCCGAGCCCCTAGTCAAAATGCACTCACCAAATTATTAATGTCGTGTCTTGTGAGTCGTGACTCACTATATAAGTTCATCAGAAAACGCTTTAAGTGCCATCTCTTAATGCACAACTATAGCGTAATCGCTAAAAGTAGTAACTTACATTCAGAGATGGTTGCACTTAGTTTAAAAACTGTGACTCATCTACAGTATATCACCTAGGTATGATTTCTATTTTCTAACTTCCCTGTCGAAGTAAGCGAATGATGACTAAAGACCTCGTCTAACAGTGACTATGTAAAGATAAGTTCTTAAATAGCGAACATAATATATGGCACTAAAATATCGCAAGGTCTAACAAACGACCTGAAAGTTGAAACATCCAAGGCTAGATACTAGATAGCCAACAGATATCAGCTTCATGTTAATAATTAAAATCTTGATTAGTTCGAAGCTCTACATTTATATAAGATTAGGTTATTACTTATGGTCTTGGATATTATTAAATAGATATTTATGTGCTTTTGCAATATTAAGCTTCTGGAAACTAATATAATACAGACAACGAAGTATTAGTAATAGGGTCCCGTTTTTACCCTTTGGGTACGGAACCCAAAAGTGATAGAGCCGAACGGCCTACAATATTCCAGCCTTATGTCAATCCTATGAATTTGATACGTAAGTGATATCATTAAGTTACTTAGTCGCAGCGATTCTATTTATTTGTATTAACGATTAATTTATTCTGTTGAATTATGTATTAAATACTGGTGTTAATGACAAGCACTAATTAAAGGTATTATTAGAACAATAATTGAGATCTACATTTTTAGCAAATTGAGTTTTGAAGACTGAAAAGTTTGGAAGAGCTTCCATTGAGAAATACTTGGAAACTTTGGAAAAGCTTTAGTAGAGGGTAAAAAGTATTTCTCTAGAATCATTGTTTTGAACGTTGCGCGTTGGTGAAATCACAAAATTATTAACTCATTATTATTAAAGTATATTTAAACTAAAAACAAACAAAGAACTTTAAATGCAATAGACATAATATTAGATACCCAATATTTAAGTTGAGTCTAATATAAAATTGATAGCCTTCGATGTCTAAATAAGGGCGAGACGGACAACTGCGCAGTAGTAATCTGATCCGATTATGGCAACCAAGTCCAACACGTCTACGTTGGATGCAGCCGGCGGAAAATCGATCAGCCCACCACAATGCCTACTGCGAGCCTTCGCTCTCCAAACTGTATCAAAAACTGTAGCCGACGTAAGAGCAATTTTCAGAAGTTTTTTAACGTACCCAAAGAACAAACTTTTTGGATATAATATATTTTTTAATAGATTCCTGTACAATTTTTATTCTATGACAATGCGAACACTTATAAAAAAAATTATGATTGGGTACTTGTACTAACTAATAAGTAATATATTGTATTGTGGCTTGGAATACCAACCAGTAGCAAATAGCAATTAAAAAACCTGAGTAATTACAGAATTTATTTTAACCGCTGCTGGGTGTATTAATAATGGCATTATAATGACTCTACCTGCTTAAAATTGTATAGAGTCAAAGATGTGCTTCAATAGTTGTACTAACGTAGCTGCTCTATTACTATTAAATATGGTTGGTTTTGTATAACTTAAGGAGTTAACTTTAAATACAAAAGAATTTAACTATAATTATTAATTATCAACAGTATTTTAATCTCACAGTTATAGTATTTAGTGTGAGATAAATACAACTGCAGTACATTGTGTCGCCTGGTGACATAAGCCGGAATTGATTCCACTGCACCATTACATAAAATCCGCTCATAACATTGCATTATTATCACAATACAAAATATATAAAACACAGTAGCGTAACTAAGCCATTTCAAAAGATCGTGCTCATGTCAAAGAAAAGCGCGCGACGTGATGCCTTGGGTTTGCGGTTCTAAACTTGGCACTTGGCACATCGTAAAATATTTTGAAATTATTCCACAGCAACATCTAACAATTTACCTATTTACCAGTGATTTCAACAGAATGTCATTGACATACAAATCAGTTAAAATCGATGTTACATAATATTATTATCCCATAAGACATTAGTTCGTTTTAGAAATTTTAAATGAACCATAATATTCTGTAACAATAATATGTAATACTAGCTGTCCCGGCAAACGTTGTTTTGCCATTTAAAGTATATTTTCTACATCATCAGTTGATACATGTTTTACCCCCTCTTTTGTCCCCTAAGAGGGTGTGGGGGGGGGGGAAGGTCATACACCAGGGCCTATAGCCGAAACTTTTTCGTTTTCGCTTCGTTATAGAATCGCCGATCAAAATGTATGGAACTGACATAAGACGAGTCGAACGTCAACGTCATATTAACGAACGCTTATGTCAATTCCATACATTTTCATCGGCGATTCTATAACGAAGCGATTACGAATTCGTCTTGACTCAGGGGGCAGATGTTAAGTTGAAAAATACAGTTAATACCTAATATGAAGTAAGTCCACTAAAGAAAAAAGTTGTATACAAAATCTGACCCCTCTTTGGTCCCCAGAGAGGGTTGAGAGGGGAGGGGGGGAGGATTTTTATACACCAGATGTTGAGTTGGAAGAAGACAAATATAATATATCTGTGAAAACCGTATGCAAATCGGATCAGTAGTTTTCGTGTTAAAGAAAAAGTTTGATACAAAATCTGACCCCCTCTTTTGTCCCCTTAGAGGGGTGGGGGGAAAAAAATTTATACACCATATGTTAAGTTGGAAGAAGATAAATATATCTGCGAAAACCACATTCAAATCGGATCAGTATTTTTCGTGTGATGCTGGAACAAACATACAGACAGAAAGAGTGACAGACAGACAGACAGACTAAAAACTAACCACATTTTTGGCTTCTATAGCGATGTAGTGACAAAGGTGTAATTTCGGGTGTCATTTCATATCTTCTAATTGTACAGAATTTTCATTTCTACAACAGAATATTGTCTTCCCCGCACGCGCTTTGGTGACGCGTGGGTGACGCCCACTATCGCAATATTTTAATTTCGCCATAATTTCAAAACCAAACGTCCAATTTTAATCATTCAAAGACCAAATATTATCTACATAAACTGTACTTAGTGATAAAAGAATTTATTTTGATAAGGATTAATAGCGTGAGTAAAATATATCCGTTTTAATGTAGTCCAAAAAAAATTCAGGATTTTTAAATAAATAAATGGTTATTGTGCCTCACTCGACATAGATAGGTATAGTGTGTCGCGGACTTTTTTGTAGATATTTATAAGATCTACAATTACTTAGAACATTTTATGGTTCTATCTTTTATAGTTTAGGCAGCGTACGCAAAATAAGTAACTTTTCTAGCTGATTTTTTACACCTTGCGTCCGAAAAACTCAAATATCTTACGGAACCCTACTTTTTTCCAAAATAAAATGTAGCCTATGTTCAGCAGAAATAATGTAAGATTCCAATAGCGAAAGAATTTTTCAAATCGGTCCAGTAGTTTCGGAGCCTATTCGACTCAAACAAACAAACAAACAAAAAATCAAATCTTTCCTCTTTATAATAGTAGTGTAGATGAAACACTCAAGGTGGCCATTTTGGACCTGACTCTCTCTAAAGTAATCTGAAATCACGTATATTATAATAATATGTATGTGTGCGCCCCATTTGGAAGGGCTTAAGATGAAGATACTGAATATTATTTAAACTGTGTTATAAATTATAATCAACCGTTCAACTCTCAACTTTCATTCGTTCAAAACTTTCATACTTAAGTATGTCACCGAACAAGATCGAGTTACGAATGTTACGTAACTACTAATTTATACTTATTGGTAGCTATCGACAACTATTATCTATTCTGTGCTATCGATAGAGATTCTTCATTCTACGTTCTCTACTACACATTCAGTAGACTGTACACTACGTAGCTTTTGTTTTTTAATGAGACGAAAATCTAACGAGAGCAACACATACCTACATTATACATATTTCTCACCACAAACCGAGTTTTTTAATCTCTAGTCTGAACGAGACAAGGACAAAAACTTTAAAACTATAACGTCTATTCTCATCAGGATCAATAGAGTCCAGTCTTTCCCAAAGTGGGCGATAACGCCTCCTTGTGGGCGCTGATGGTCTAAAGGGAAGCGTTGTGGGACCCATAAAAATGGGGGCGTTGCGTAGAGGCTTGGGGGGTGATTTATTTCATCTGGATGCATTTTAAATTGAAACAATGGTCAATGGGGGCCCTAAAACATAATTTGTTCTCAAAGTGGGCAGTAGACAAGATAAGTTTGGGAACCCCACATTATAGACTATTATAGGGATAACTGTTACACCCACAAAAACACCTTGAATTCAATTGTGTAACACACTTGAATAAATCTTTGTGGAGCTCAGCTTTCGTGTCTAAGTGAAACTACGTGATCGCAACGTGAGTCAAACAATGACGGCGCGGCGTGTCTCACGTTCATCTCGCGGAAATCGGTCGTGAATCACTACTTCCTCTGAACTGTCAACGATTTCAATCATTGCCTCTTCCGATTTCATTCAATATGTTTTGTAGTAAAGTAAGTACAAGTAGTCTCGTAACTCAAAAGCCGATAAAAATGAAAGACGGAAATCTCCTGATTTCTTCTGGTGGCATTTAAAATAATACGTTGTAAAGACTGTAGAAATAGAGACCGTCTAATCTCTCTTTTCTGTGAATTTTAGACATAAATCTACAAAGCGAACAATTCATATTTCTTTGGAAAAGCCGATAATATGTAAAAATCAGACATGAATATTGTAGGTACTAAATATTATACAAAATATTGTTTTTGTACTATAATATTATGTCATGAAGTCAATGCAAATAAGGATAAAAATATAGTTAATACTTTTATTATGTAAAAAAACTACTTTAGATGCACGTTTACTGAGCAGTGAGCACGGAGTAAATATTTTTAAGAGGGCTCTTAATCATGGATTAAAATAAAATTTTAATAGTACTAATTTAATACATACTTTAACAAAAATACAGTTACGTTGCGAGTTAAATAACAAAATTTTAATTAGATGACCAATAACAAATCAAATCAAGCCCGAAAGCAAAATAATTCTCGAGTAGTTTTTTCGTGCGAACAATAATAATTCGTGTCTGGCCTTATTTAAATCTCTATCCAACTTCCGAGCCCCAACTGCGTAATAAACAGATCAGCTGTTAAAATAACCGACAATTACGCGGCCCCTCGACACAAAACGATACGAGATGACTACACTGGACCACAGAATATATTTAAATAGTTGACGTGCAATTTTGTTATGGTCCAAATTCTGTCACGAGACGAGTCAAGGAATATCTGTTAGTAGTAGTAATAAAAATTTGGCAGTTAGGCGCAATAGTACAATCCGCGGGTGATTTTGTATTATTGCAACAGCAGCACAATTACCTGGCGAAATTTTTGGTCGGTAACAGAAATTGTACAATTATAATTTTTCACAAATAGAGGTTGCTGTTGAGCCTGGATACAAAATCATCCTGATTCCTGTCGGTCAAAATAAATATTCGTATATTTAATAACGTCATTACGATGCGATCGTGTTACCGAGAGTTTTTTGTTATAAACGTATTTTTGTACCCGTGGTTTCTACGGGTACTAATGACCAACTCAATACATACTTGTACCATAATATTCAACTTATAACCAACTCAAAACATACTGCGTGACTGGTGAGACATGTTCAATACTCGAGCTAATAATTGGCTAATAGCCAATATTTGGCTATTATATTAGTTGGAAAAAAATAATGTAAAAAAATAATATCAATTGAGCACTGAGTAAATGTAGCTTAAAGTTAAATAATTATTTAACCAACGCATGGACACCGCGTACGGGAGGGGTAGTTGTGTGGTGTTTCTTTGGTAGCGCACGCCTCTGCACCGGCCGCACAGTATGCCTACTTGCCTAGCCGCGTAATTTACTTACGCCCGAACCCAATATTCGATCCTTATGCATAGATTGAACTCAATCTCGGATCGATCCCAATCCTTAGATCGATCTCCAATCCACGTTTCAATAATAAAAATTGAAATCTGCAATCTTTTTTCTGGCCGGATTGCCTGCGATCTTTTCCCTCTGTCCAGGGGTACGATAGACTCGATCGAAACCTTATGTGAATAATAGAAAATAAAAAAATATTGATTTCGAGTCGACAACATATATCCGCAAAATTCGGATTTAGGAGTATTTCGTTAAATTCTAATGGCACTGACAATTGACAAACAAACTTCACGCGCTATCTTGCTATAAGCTGACAGTTGACACATGCCATTGCTCATTTTCTACCTGCCGGCAGCGGGCAGTCATCATGGCGCACCGAGCGCACCCTTTTTTAGGGTTCCGTAGCCAAAATGGCAAAAAAGGAACCCTTATAGATTCGTCATGTCTGTCTGTCTGTCTGTCTGTCTGTCTGTCTGTCTGTCTGTCTGTCTGTCTGTCTGTCTGTCCGTCCGTCCGTCCGTCCGTCCGTCCGTATGTCACAGCCACTTTTCTCCGAAACTATTAGAGCTAGATTATTGAAACTTGGTAAGTAGATGTATTCTGTGAACCGCATTAAGATTTTGATGCAAAAATGGAAAAATTATTAAAAATTTTAGGGGTATAGGTACAACTGAAATAAAAAAATTTTTTTTCATCTAACCTATGCGTGTGGGGTATCTATAGATAGGTCTCTAAAAATCATATTGAGGTTTCTTATATCATTTTTTTCCAACCTGAATAGTTTGCGAGAGAGACTCTTCCAAAGTGGGAAAATGTGTCCCCCCCCCTCTAATTTCTAAAGTAGGGGCATGATAATTCTAAAAAAAATATATGATGTAGATTACTATAAAAACTACCAACGAAAATTGGTTTGAACGAGATCTAGCCAGTAGTTTTTTTTATACGTCATAAAAATGGTAAACCTTAATCAAAATTTCATTAAATCGACTGAAACATAAAATAAATCAAAAACCTTTTAATTTCATAAAAATAAACCTTATTGCTGCTGCGGAACCCTTCATGGGCGAGTCCAACTCGCACTTGGCCGCTTTTTTGTTGCTTGTCCAATACTGGTAATTATAACTAATAAAAAATAATCGGCCAAGTACGAGTCGGACTCGCGCACGATCAGTATGAGATCCTCAAAATCACTACTATCACTGCTTGAGAGTATAGACAAATCCATATTTTAAACAGTAAAACCGAGAAATTCCTAAGATTGCAGATTTGGATCATAAAACCGATCGAAAGAAACGTCAAAATTGTGAGATAGGTTATGAATACACTCGAACTGTCATTTTCAAACGGAGGGCTATCCGAAATCATAGAGCGAACCTCCCATGGATGGCTTGCAACCACAGATTGTAATTTCAATCTGTGGATACATTATTGGCACACTCAAACACAAATATGGATTGAAATATCGATCTTGGATTGGTAAAAACGGATTAGGATCGTATATTGGGTTCGGCCGTTAGTATCCATGATTCATTTATTTTTGGGAAATTCGGAAAAAAAATTAAGAACCTAATTTTATTACATAATTATAATGAGAATCGAGTACAGAGTACTCTCCATAAGTATCGGTAATGTCTCACCAGTCATGTTGTATATTTTGTACCATATTCAACTTATATTATAGCGGCCTACAAGAATATCGCCTCGTACGAGCACATATTATTTTACACGCTTCATTAACGTAAACGTCCTCTACAAGTCGTTTTAAAAATAATAATTACTATTGAAGCTCGAGTACCTAGCGACTAGCGTGCTAGCAATAAGGTCCTTTGGTCATCGACCTGAGTCAATGGATCCTGAGCTGTTCGCTAGCAATTATCAATGATGTAATGAGATAATTACAGCTCTACACTGCAGACAGTAGTAATTTCCGACTTCAGCTCGTTCAACGATGAATGGACTTCAATTAACACAAGTTGCCAGTGCTACGAACAACAAAAAACCGGCCAAGTGCGTGTCGGGCCACGCGCAATATTATAATATTGCGCGTTACCCTATAGGGTTCCGTAGTACCGCTAGTTTTTGAAAATTTTTGTATGGTCAATGAATGTACATTTATAACATGTTTTACACTACTAACAACATCATCTCAGTTACTTTCAACGGAATTTGAACAAAAAGTTCCTTTATACTTCACCGAATACATTTTTCTTAGTTGATCGACTATTACTCAATAACTTATTCGAATTCTTCTTAGCCGTGATAGCTTTCCTTTTAAATTCAGCATATTTCCTACTCCCGTGAATTTTTTCACATTTTCAGAAGCAACCGTTTAGCTGGTAGAAGGGGGGGACACTGGACTCTAACGATTTTTTCCACTTTAAAACTTAATATTTCACAAATGGATCCCTAAATCGTAAAATGATCTATGAATACTCATATTTTTAAAAAAACCTATCCAATGACACCCCACACGATGGGGTGAGCACGAAAAAAAATATTCAACCCCGCTTGATGTGCAGGGGAGGTACCATAAAAAAAATATTTTTTAAATATTTTATGTACCATTTTGTCGGCATTATTAATATGTGTACTCATGCCAAATTACAGCTTTGTAGGTCCTATAGTCTCTGAGCAAAACCGCGGACAGACAGACAGACGGACAGACGGACGGACAGACCGAAACTATAAGGGTTCCTTGTTGACTACGGAAGTCGGAACCCTAAAGGCCGTCACAGACTTAGCTATAATATATATTAATATGTTTATAGCTAGGCATATTACTATATATTTTCTATACAATTTTCGCGTGACCACGTGTACTCAGCAGCTATCTACACTACTATTATAAAGAGGAAAGATTTGATTTTTTGTTTGTTTGTTTGTTTGTTTGTTTGTTTGTTTGAGTCGAATAGGCTCCGAAACTACTGGACCGATTTGAAAAATTCTTTTGCTATTGGAATCTTACATTATTTCTGCTGAACATAGGCTACATTTTATTTTGGAAAAAAGTAGGGTTCCGTAAGATATTTGAGTTTTTCGGACGCAAGGTGTAAAAAATCAGCTAGAAAAGTTACTTATTTTGCGTACGCTGCCTAAACTATAAAAGATAGAACTATAAAATGTTCTAAGTAATTGTAGATCTTATAAATATCTACAAAAAAGTCCGCGACACACTATACCTATCTATGTCGAGTGAGGCACAATAACCATTTATTTATTTAAAAATCCTGAATTTTTTTTGGACTAAATTTAAACGGATATATTTTATTCACGCTATTAATCCTTATCAAAATAAATTATTTTATCTCTAAGTACAGTTTATGTAGATAATATTTGGTCTTTGAATGATTAAAATTGGACGTTTGGTTTTGAAATTATGGCGAAATTAAAATATTACGATAGTGGGCGTCACCAAAGCGCGTGCGGGAGGAAGAAAATATTCTGTTGTAGAAATGAAAATTCTGTACATAAAAGATATGAAATGACACCCGAAAATACACCTTTGTCACTACATCGCTATAGAAGCCAAAAATGTGGTTAGTTTTTTGGCTGTCTGTCTGTCTGTCACTCTTTCTGTCTGTCTGTATGTTTGTTCCAGCATCACACGAAAAATACTGATCCGATTGGAATGTGGTTTTCGCAGATATATTTTACTTCTTCCAACTTAACATCTGGTGTATAAAATTTTTTCCCCCCACCCCTCTAAGGAGACAAAAGAGGGGGTCAGATTTTGTATCAAACTTTTTTCTTTAACACGAAAACTACTGATCCGATTTGCATACGGTTTTCACAGATTTGCATACGGTTTTCACAGATATATTATATTTGTCTTCTTCCAACTCAACATCAGGTGTATAAAAATCCTCCCCCCCCCTCCCCTCTCAACCCTCTCTGGGGACCAAAGAGGGGTCAGATTTTGTATACAACTTTTTTCTTTAGTGGACTTACTTCATATTAGGTATTAACTGTGTTTCTCAACTTAACATCTGGTGTATGACCTTCCCCCCCCCACACCCTCTTAGGGGACAAAAGAGGGGGTAAAACATGTATCAAGTGATGATGTAGAAAATATACTTTAAATGGCAAAACAACGTTTGCCGGGACAGCTAGTAATATATATTTCTGGTCTCAGGGCAATTTCAAAAAAACGTGTACGGGGTATAAAATTTTCTACACTACTATTATAAAGAGGAAAGATTTGATTTTTTGTTTGTTTGTTTGTTTGTTTGTTTGTTTGTTTGAGTCGAATAGGCTCCGAAACTACTGGACCGATTTGAAAAATTCTTTTGCTATTGGAATCTTACATTATTTCTGCTGAACATAGGCTACATTTTATTTTGGAAAAAAGTAGGGTTCCGTAAGATATTTGAGTTTTTCGGACGCAAGGTGTAAAAAATCAGCTAGAAAAGTTACTTATTTTGCGTACGCTGCCTAAACTATAAAAGATAGAACTATAAAATGTTCTAAGTAATTGTAGATCTTATAAATATCTACAAAAAAGTCCGCGACACACTATACCTATCTATGTCGAGTGAGGCACAATAACCATTTATTTATTTAAAAATCCTGAATTTTTTTTGGACTAAATTTAAACGGATATATTTTATTCACGCTATTAATCCTTATCAAAATAAATTATTTTATCTCTAAGTACAGTTTATGTAGATAATATTTGGTCTTTGAATGATTAAAATTGGACGTTTGGTTTTGAAATTATGGCGAAATTAAAATATTACGATAGTGGGCGTCACCAAAGCGCGTGCGGGAGGAAGAAAATATTCTGTTGTAGAAATGAAAATTCTGTACATAAAAGATATGAAATGACACCCGAAAATACACCTTTGTCACTACATCGCTATAGAAGCCAAAAATGTGGTTAGTTTTTTGGCTGTCTGTCTGTCTGTCACTCTTTCTGTCTGTCTGTATGTTTGTTCCAGCATCACACGAAAAATACTGATCCGATTGGAATGTGGTTTTCGCAGATATATTTTACTTCTTCCAACTTAACATCTGGTGTATAAAATTTTTTCCCCCCACCCCTCTAAGGAGACAAAAGAGGGGGTCAGATTTTGTATCAAACTTTTTTCTTTAACACGAAAACTACTGATCCGATTTGCATACGGTTTTCACAGATTTGCATACGGTTTTCACAGATATATTATATTTGTCTTCTTCCAACTCAACATCAGGTGTATAAAAATCCTCCCCCCCCCTCCCCTCTCAACCCTCTCTGGGGACCAAAGAGGGGTCAGATTTTGTATACAACTTTTTTCTTTAGTGGACTTACTTCATATTAGGTATTAACTGTGTTTCTCAACTTAACATCTGGTGTATGACCTTCCCCCCCCCACACCCTCTTAGGGGACAAAAGAGGGGGTAAAACATGTATCAAGTGATGATGTAGAAAATATACTTTAAATGGCAAAACAACGTTTGCCGGGACAGCTAGTAATATATATTTCTGGTCTCAGGGCAATTTCAAAAAAACGTGTACGGGGTATAAAATTTCATTTTAATTTTTATGAAGGTTTTTTTCTTTTTTTTCTATAATGTAATAGGAAATATAGTTTATTATACAAAAAAAACAAACAAGAACGCGGAATTTAAGGCATATTCCTGATAATATCAAAAATTACCGTAGAAAAAGTCACCCAACGGATGCCCAACGGAGGTCACATAATGCTACCTTCTTGTTTTACATTGTTTAAAAATTAACCATCTTATTTAGCACTAATACATTTTTAGTATCAAATACTATACAAGTTTTGCAATGTGTCAAACAATAACAATAATTAAAGAGAAGTGATCTTGGTCAATTGAAACACCTGCACTTCAACAACATTTAACTGCGCTTTTCACTACTTAGTTTGCCAGTGAAAATAAGAAAATAAAAAGACGTACCTGTCGATGAAGAGCATACGTTGTTTTGCCAGATCGTGCCGAATACTTTCTAGTATTAGAAGAATTTTTGCAAAAACGAGCGGTCACCAAGCGGAATCTTCCGGAAGGAACAAATTTTCGTTTTAAATTCAAATTAATTTTTAAATGAAATTACATTAAAAAACATATAATTGATACCTTCAACTGATACATTTGACTTTTGAGATTTTAAATTATATATAGAAATCACTTCCAATACTGGATATTTTTAAAAATCAATCATTATCTGATCTTAGTTGGGAAGGGGACAGGTATAATTTGATGGTTTTTAATACTTTAAAACCTTCGTAAGTTTTTTATTTAGTAAAGTAACAACAAGACGACAATTTCTATATGTATTTAAACATATACTTTTTTCACTTAAATTAATATATTCTGTTAAAAGTTATTTATCTCGACAAAATAAATTAACAAATTCGAGGGACAAGGCAAAATCAGAGGGTACACATTTTTTTGAAAATGCCCCTCAGTGTGTTTGGCTACCATAATATATATTATAGTACGGTATATTAATATATATAATAATAATAATAATAATAATAATAAAACTGTTCCCTGAAACGGAAGGTTTTATGCTGGCAATTCAAGACCAAGTAATAGACACTAAAAATTATAGGAAACATATAATAAGAGATCGTAACCTTGGTAGTGACCATTGTCGTCACTGCCACAAGCAACCGGAAACTATACAGCACATCACAGGCGCCTGCTCATCCATCACACAAACAGACTACAAACACAGACATGACCAGGTAGCATCAATCATACATCAGATACTTGCACACAAACACAACCTCATCACAGAGAAGTCCCCATACTACAAATACACACCACAAATCATACTAGACTCACCTGATTATAAACTTTACTGGGACAGGACAATACTTACAGACAAGACGGTACATCATAACAGACCTGACATAACGCTCCATGACAAAAGAAATAGAACTGTTTACCTGATAGACGTTGCCATACCTAATACACACAACCTCACATCCACGCACACAACCAAACTTGCAAAATACACTGACTTGACAATAGAGATAAAATCACAATGGAAAGTTACCACAGTCAAAACTATACCCATAATTATTTCAACAACAGGCGTCATTCCTAAAACACTCCATACATCTCTCGAAACCCTCAACATACATCCACTCACATTCATCACTCTACAAAAAGCAGTTATCCTCAACACATGCCGCATCGTACGGAAGTTTTTATCAATTAATTAGCAATCACGTTACCTGAATTTGTTTGGCCACAAGCCCGCAACTTCAGTATACCCCGCAAGGGAGAAAAGAGGACAAAATAAATAATAATAATAATAATAATAATAATAAGCCCGCAGGGCAGCTTGTGGCGAGCTGTTGGGGAGTAGCGACCCCACGTACCCGAGTGCTCCCAGGGAAGCCCCTGTTCTCCATCTCCGGCTTGCCTTCACCGGCCGGCTGGAGTGAACACTGACGGAGAATCAGGCCCTACCTCTGCCTTGCCTTAACCGGCCGGTCAGAGTGGAGTCGCAAGAGCTTCGGCTCGGAGGCAGGATGTGAAGTGTAAGTGGCGAGTGGGCGACGTGATGGGACCCTCTGAGGGTGCAAATGATCGGCGTTTAAAGTCCAGCGACACCTCTCCTGCCTCAAGCCGCTCTGTCAATGTTGCCGCCTCGGTGCACCGTGCGTGCAACCATTTTGAGGGGCCCATTTAAAGTGTTGGCGAGTCACCGTCTGCCAATTTTATGATACATGTTTCCACGTTGTATTGACAGACGCCATAGTCCTTCCATAGTCCCAGTTACCCAGTCCACTAGCACCTCTCACCCCCATAGCCCGGTATCATTTCTAATATCCATTCCCTGTAATAGTCCTACACTGGCCGCTGGCTCTCCTTGGTCGTACTCTCATAGTGCGGACAGGGAGAGTCGCTGGCCAGTGTCACATAACATCTAGATTAAAACTGTGTAACGGGCCTCTACGTGTTGGCTTCGGCCCCACGCATGCCTTCCAAAGGTCCGGGATTTAATTGCCCGTGAGCAAGGAATACCTTACACAAACATAATAATAATAATAATAATAAATAATTAATATATTATATTATAGCTAAGTCTG
Organism: Plebejus argus; assembly: GCA_905404155.3. NCBI lineage: Eukaryota > Metazoa > Arthropoda > Insecta > Lepidoptera > Lycaenidae > Plebejus > Plebejus argus. The sequence continues at coordinate 8,976,631 of FR989930.1, forward strand.
TGACGGCCTTAAAAACGTACATTTTTCGCATCGCAAAATATACGTTTTAGTAATATTTATTATCATGGCAAAAAACGTGACAGATTAAGTATTAACAGAAGTGTCCACTTGTTTACCTAAGTCAATTCTACACCCAACATCTAATACCACTAATTTGGGCAAAAAAGGTGATGTGGCGCGAACGAGCTCTCGAGATAAAGGCGCATCAAGGGCACTCGTACTGTCGAGGTTGGTGCGACCTTCTCATAAATCATAATGTTTAGATTTTTAGTTTTATACTGTAATAAAAAGTTAGTCGGAACTACCTCAGGGCTTTGTTCAAATTAAAATTGTGAAAAACAAGGTTGTTTAGAGTTATAATTAGGTAGAAAAGAGTACCTACTTACTATAATATGTATAAAATATTAGGACATACGTCCTACTCGCTTTACATAGATGAAGCAGGCAGGCATGAGGTATTTCTCAATTATTTTTAAAATAAGTCAATGCTGCCATTAAGATTAATAATCTCTCAAGTCTCAACCATGGGATACATAGACAGAGCAGACAGGCAGGTATAGAAAATTGATCTAGATTATGTGGGCATGTTGTAGTGAGTTTATTGAACGGGACAGATAACGAATGACCCGGTTCGCGTAACGCGTTGAGCCAATAACAACGGTCGATAAACACACACTCATTACTGCTATGCAAAATATCCGGTGCTCATCTGGTATGGATTGGAATGCAGAATGCTCGTTACTAAACACACAGTAATCACAAAAATCACTTGTAGCAGGTGCGTGAGACCCACGCTTAATGGGTATAATATTACTATCAGCTTGGCTTTAAAGACTTGGCTTTTATATTATAGCGATTAACGAGACAGTTTTACAAAGGCGCTATAGGCAGGTAAATAAATAATATGACTACTGATCAGTCCATGATATTATGGCAGGCTTTCATAAATACCAGATGATGAGAAGATAATTTTTTGGAAAGTGACAAGTGCGAAATGTTATAATTTACTTACCTAGTGTAGTAGTGTCTATTTTGAGATCGACAGTGCGATTCCATAAACATTCTTAAAATAAGTTTATTAGTAAGTAATTTAATAAAATCATCAAACCAAATGTCAGTTTTACTGTTATCAAGTTACACCTATATTCTATCTATATAATAATAATTGATAGCGCATGTGTTAGATCAGTTAATCAATTTGCCAACAAGGCAATGCACTTAGATCAAAACACCGGTGACCTTGCATGGCGCACTAAAATATTCAGTCGTGGCCGCCATTACAGAACTGCTGAACTAGATTCGCATGCACTTTACTAATAACTAATAAGGGATTACACCAAGGCTTCCGATTGTATAATCATCATGCAAATTCAATATTCGCTAATGCCCGGTTCCAATATTCACAAAACGAATCGTTTTGCTTACGGATGGTAGATTTGAGGACGAGGCGTAAGCCGAAAGTGTTTCTATAAAAAACGTTTCGTAAGCAAAGTTACCGTATGCTTGGTACCTGCGGATGGTAGGCGGTAGGGAGGGCCTAAATAACGGACCGTTAGGTTATTGTATGGGCATGAAAGCATGTGGCGTTTCTATAAATTATTTTATTACGTCAAACAGATGTCAAAGTTACTAGGCGTTTGTTGTGTAGATACCGCCCGAAATCAGACGGTTGAACGTTGTTGTGCTATTTAATACTGTGATAAATACTGAGAAATACTCATTATGTCGCATTCAGACAGTGATCAGACTGATCTAAGTGATCTAGAAATGTTAACAGACTGGAATGGCTCTGATTCCGACGAAGATAGTAGTAACAATCATAGGACGTACAAAACGAGAGTCGACCATTTCAATACCCTGGATCACTCAGATTTTCAGCTTAGATTTCGACTAGATAAATCGTGCGTTGAAAGGTTACTTGCTGAAATATACCCTTACTTAAAAGTGAAGGGAACCAGGTATGTATGTAGTGACTGTTTTAATTTGTTGCTTAAAAAGTACAATGATAAAAATGATTTTACTTTTGGTGCCTGGAAAGGAACCTACTTACGATGATATTCGACTAGCTAGTTACTAGCTGCTAGTACAATAATCATAAACTTTTACAGGAACCATGGTATACATCCCATGCACCAATTATTATTGACATTAAGATTTTATGCATTGGGAACAATGCTGTTGTCGGTGGCTGACTTTGTTGGGGTGTCAAAAGCATCGGCTTGCCGTATAGTGCGTGATGTTAGTTATGCCATAGCACAGCTTTATAGCAAGTACATTTACATGCACAACAATACCGAGGAAGATTTCTTTTGCATTGCTAGGTTTCCTAGAGTTCTTGGAGCAATTGATGGCACACACATTAGAATTCAATCACCATGTAAGTTATATTTTTTGGTTTTAGGCAGTGTTTAGTTTTAATTAGAGTTACTTATCAATTTCTATTTTATTCAAATAAATAACTTTTTAACTCTACACAGGTTCACAGATAGGAGAAGAATTCAGAAATCGGAAAGGCTACTTTTCCATAAATGTACAAGCGGTTTGTAATGCAAAGTTATTGTTGATGAATGTAGTGGCTCGTTGGCCAGGGTCAGCCCACGATGCCACTATATTTAATAATTCAGAATTACGAGGTAAGAGTTGAATACTTGTGAAAAACAATATATGAATAATTGTACTATCAGAGAAGTTGATTACAAGTCAAACCCATCCAATCGATCACAGCAAACATTGAATTGACATAGGTCCGTCAACTGCCTAGGAATGTAGGAATGTAGGAGAATCTAGGAATGTAGAAATATGTATGATTATTTGAAGTACCTATACAACTCTATTAATATTCAGTACCAACATTACCTACAATTTTTATTTTTCAGCTCAATGTGAAAGTGGACTTTATAGCAACAAATGGCTACTTGGAGACAGTGCATACCCCTTGAGACCATATTTATTAACACCAATTTCCAACCCACGAACAAGAGGTGAACAGCTTTACAATGATTCCCATATTCGAACCAGAAACTGTATTGAAAGGTATGTTTTTATTTCAATCTAACAATGTATAATATACATATATCTAACAATCTAATTTGGTAAAATTGAATTTAAAATAATAATTTTGTTTCAGATGTTTCGGTGTTTGGAAGAGGAGGTTCCCAGTTGTAGCTCTGACAATGCGTTTAAGTTTATTACGAGCCAATGCAGTCATCATAGCTACAGCTGTGTTACATAATATTTGTATACAAAATAACCTGGATGATATGCCACCAGAAGTCGAAATCCCTGTTGCAGAAGCAATACACGTGGTTTCCCACGCAGATGATGAAAATCACATAGAAAGAGCAACATTGATATCAGATTTCTTTGACAAGTAAGTTAAATATTGATAATAATTGATATTATGTATCATTAATAATAATAAGTATGAGTAAATAGGCATCTTTTGGCTGAGCTTGCTCGATCGCTGGCACAAGAGCAAAGGCGTATTGTTTTAAAAAATATAAACACATTTATTCCGAAAAAACAAACATACATAATATTATATGATGCCTAGTTTAGGTGCCTAGTATTAATACTATTTTTTTTTATTTCAGCTTGGTGTAGCTGCCTTTTCCTGAGCTATGTGATCACTGCCTGGGTTTTGAGTTTGTAATAATAATTAATGTATAAATTTAAGCACTGTATAAGGATTTTTATTAATTAAAAACCATAATTCCTAAATAAATGTTTTATTCATCACTATTTAAACCACTATCTTCACAATTTCTACTCAGTTTATCTTTCATTTCTAATTCTAATTTTAAAATCTTTATTTCTAATTCCAATTTTTCTGTTTTTTTTTCATAAAATCTTGCTATTGCTAAGTTCCTTTCAGTAGCTCCACTATTTTCCTTATTTTTACCTGAAACATGCATGAAAATTAAATAAATATAATATGGATTGTAAGGTGCACCGTGCAAGTTAAGGTAACCACTCTATACCTTTCTTTGTAATTTTTAATGTTTTTGGTATAGGCTTCCCAAAGAAATATTTTGAACTATCTGCGTTGGGTGAAGACATTGCACTATCACTTAATTTTCGTTTTCTGTTAGGGGTTCCTGAAAATTAAAAATATAAAACCAATCATTATGATAGCATGTCTTTAAAAATACATTACTTAAAACCATTAATAGTAAGGCACACACTGACACAACATGATAGTAAAGAAAATCGTAAATTTGTTTTTATTTCTAAAAATTCATGTGATTATACTGTATATATTATACATATACGTACTACCAGTCTGTGTGAATAAGGTTAGAAATTTAAAAATATAGCAATTAATACCATTGATTGATGTTTCCTTTAAAATTTCCACATCGTCTGGAACATAGTTTGGTCTGGCATCATCAACACCTGCATCGGAGCAACCACCAAAATTTAATTCAGTGGTGTCATCTAGTACCAGAGAGATGCTGCCAACACCATCACCTCCAAATGGGACCTCATAACCTGTGCCCGTAGATCCCAACAGACTGGAAACTCTATCCAAAGTTTCATCAATGGGGATGTATACAGGTTTGCCACCACCAGTCTAGAAAAAAATTATACAGTTTCAGTCAATCAACCTACAATTTTACAATAACACATTTTTAAGGAAACCTATTATTATTGTTAACTCACCTTTAGATTATTCATTCTTATTTGTTGTGTTCTCTTACGAGCCGCTTTTTTTAAATTGTCCCACTTTAATTTTAGTTGTTCCTTTGTTCTGGGAATAGAACCACTCTTCGCATTAAATGAAGATACCAGAGCATTCCACGTATCCTCCTTAGTTTTGTTAGTTGCAGCATTCGTCTCCTTGCTTGTCAGTATTGGATTGCTCTGTATCAAATCAATTAATAACGAAGCCTCGTCTTTGCTCATAGCCTTCTTGTGTTTCTGTAAACGAAGACAAGTAAATTTACACGAATGCTAGTTAAAATAATTCTCAAGACGTTTACAAACGGATCACAAAACTTACCGGAGTAATATCCATTTAATGTTCTTTAAACGTTTTAATTTAATTCTGTGTTACACAGTTTATACTTTATGTTTGAAATCCGTTGATTAATCCACGCTTTCATATAAATTTGAAGTACTCTGTGCGATCAACGCGTAACGTTAAAATTATAAATGAATAGAGAAATCACAAAAAAGCAGCTTGCACAAGTACACATTTGCACAACACATGTCTGATGTCAGATCAATGATCACAGAGTATTGTCAATTTGTCAAATGAGTCGTACAAAAAAATAATTTTGCGTTTTGCTATCTTCGGCAACAATGGGTAAAGCTTGGTAAAACTCCATTTTATACTAAAATGTTTTTTTTATTCATCGTAACAAACCAAATTAAATAAAACGCGGATGATTTAAGTGATTATTGAGTGATCGAGCCGTTAATAAACGTCGGTTACCATAAATTTGAAATGTGTATTTTTTTAATATCAAAACGCAGTATTACCGTCGGGAGGGCTTCGGTTGGCGCGTTACTAACGACTGTTCGTAGCAGGTAGAAGCTAAAATAAGTTTGTGAAACGCCTTTAACGGTTCGTTATCCGTAAGTGAAAAACGTTTGGTAGCTGATGTACAATGACGATTCGTTAGATATAGGAACCGGGCATAAAACAAAGACTTTGTCGGTGCATATCGTCAAGTTCTAATTTGTTCCTACGGCGAACCGAATAAAGGGTAATGATTAGATGATTGTATATACAATTACGTTACATAATATTCAATTCTGTGGTATTATTGTTATGTAAATGATGCGGTAGGGAACTAATATTACGAACCTATTAGGTATCCTAAAATCCCAGGAATTCCCAGTATCCTTCGTTAGTAAGTATTGTTTTAGAAATGTTATTTCTGGTAAATATACTACTATCTATAATCTACGAAGATTTATTGGTGTATTACAGCATGCAGTAGTGAGCCGTAATTTTATTACACGATGTGTATTTTAGCCCTTAAAACGACGGAGCTGACCTTGATATGCCCTACCGTGACGAAAGTAACCGAGGGGTCTTTTAATATAAACTTGGGTAAGACTTAAGAGCGCCTTAGAGTGAATCGATTTCTTAACAATGAAATTTCTTAACAAGTAGAGGTGCCCGCGACACCGCTCTATGTGTCGCGCCTGCACTGGACCATGACGGTCGAAGACGTCGTAAACTACATCCGCGAGAAGACCACCTACACCTTGAGGGTGGAGCGTCTGCACTCTCGCCACAAAGTGAATTTTAGTTCCTTTGTGGTGAAAGTGCCGACTCAAGTTTTATCCATCTTCGAGGTGGAGGAGTTCTGGCCCGCCGGTGTAGTTTACCGGAGGTTTCGGGGGAGGCTCCCGAACGAAGCGCGCATCACGTCGCCGAAAGAGACTTTAACGTGATAAAGTGTAGTGTGATTGTGTGTGTGAATGTGAGAATAATATATATTAGGATAAAATTGTTCGGCGTGCATCCGTTTTCTGATTGCCATAATACAAGTTTTACTTAGTATGGGATTAGACGACGTGATGTACGCTACCTTGCTTTTATACTATTGTATATTATTGAATGATTAATAAAGAATTTAATTAATTTTAATAATTTCTAATTATTATTTTTTAACAAAAAATTAAAACCGACTTCCAAGGTAAAAACAAAAGTAAGTAATATTCTTAAAAATAATTCAATCTTCGTACTTTTGAAGTCGCTACCAGCCCGGAAAAGTTCTGAGATCCTTGACATAGAACTTACGCTAAAGTAAGCTGGTAAGCCTACTGGGTGTTTAATAATTATTTTTTATTTTCTTTATTGAAACAAATGATAATTTATGGTTGTATTAGACTAGGACGAATCGGCGCACGAGTACCGAAAACTATTCCACCTCAATTTTTTTATGCGATCCTCTTCAAATTGCCCTCCTGATGACATAAATGCATGTTGCCAAGGCGCAACCCGGTGCCATATTGTTTAAAACAAAATTGTTTAAACAATTGCAAGGAATTATTATTTTTCAACCGGACAATTAATTGTTTTTATATTCTTTATTGAAATACCAATAAAAAAGGCCCTATGACTTTTCACGATAAAGTTAATATTTTTAAAGATACAAATGTTTAAAGGTTTGAAAAATCTCAAATTTGGGTACCTTCGACCCACTAAAAATAATAATGTCTAAGTAATATTTTTTTTTAAATTCTCTATACAATAGTTAATAATATTGTTAATAGAGATTAAAAAAATTCATTGTTTATATCTTTTTTTATCTTAGCAAAAGTAGTCAAAAAATTGTGTTTTTTGTATGGGAGTCCCCCATAAACATTTACTTTATTTTAATTTTATTATTAATTATTAAAGTACAAACATAATTAAGGATTTCGTGAAATTTTCAAGTGCCTCGCTGTTACCATTATTGATTACGAGCAAAAAAGGGCAAAAAAATCACATTTCTTGTATGGGAGCCCCCTTAAATATTAACTTTATTTTATTTTTAGTATTTGTTCTTATAGCAGCAACAGATATACACAATCTGTGAAAATTTCAGAAGTCTAGCTTTTTTAATTGTTAATTTCGCGCGCTCACAAGTATGCGTCACTTTAAGCATCGCTGTTTCTAGACTAGACTTCTAGCTAGCTAGACTTCTAAAATTTTCACAAATTGTGTATATCTATTGCCGCTATAAGAACAAATACTAAAAATAAAATAAAGTTAATATTTAAGGGGGGCTCCTATACAAGAAACGTGATTTTTTTAGCTTTTTTTGCTCGTAATCAATAATAGTAACAGCTAGGTACTTGAAATTTTCACAAAATCCTTTATTATATTTGTACTTTAATAATTTAACTGTCCCCAAATTCAAAGAGTACCAAACGTGAAATATCTTGGCATAATTTTAGATGAGAAGCTGTCCTTTAGGGAACATATCTGCCTACTGACCTCCGGTATTCGAAAAATAATACCAGTTCTGAAAAATCTACGCAACGCAGCGGACCATCACTTACTAAGAACCATATACCTAGCACTCTGTCAGTCTATCATAAACTACTGCATACCTGTATGGGGAGGTGCAGCGTCTACCACCCTTATCGCTGCCGAAAGAGCTCAGCGTGCTTTACTTAAAGTTGCTCTGAACAAAGAGGAGAAGATATCCCACTTCTGCTCTGTACCAAGAATTTCGTGTACTAAGTGTTAGGAAACTCTACATACTGAGCAGGAGTGGCTATGCACAAACATATCCTTAGCTCCTCCGAGTACATTACACTACTAAAACAACGGTCCTTTAGAGTTCCCGCAGTCGCCGTCAAAACTTCGTTCGCTCAAAAATTTGGCTTGTTTCTCCTGCCTTACATATACAATAGCCTCATTAAATTATACAAAATTGATAAGTTATCTTTTATGAAAGCTAAGACTGTTCTTTCTGAAACTCTTCTTGGAATTTCGTTCGAGGAAGCCGAAAATATAACCAAAATTACGGAATAGAGTCATGCACACATAAACACACACACACACACACACACACAAACACTCTAACAAACACACTCATTTAATTATTATATAAAATTTGTGAAAATAAAAATTATAATATTATGTAAGTACTTAATTATTGTAACTTTGTTTCGTCCTACACAGCCCACAGGACAGGCATCGCCTAGTGTGGGGATCCGTTATCGCATTATTCTATGTTAAAATTTGTTGGTCAATAAATATTTGTATTTGTATTATTTATATCATAGAAGAACACTTTAAAAAATTGTTCTTAAATATTAACAAATCTTTTGTTATTTTTTTTCTACAAATATTTTAAAACTGCTATAAATCGCTGCGCGCAAAGCAATTCCAATAGTCCGCCGCAGGTTTGTATGGAAACTTGAAATAAGGTGTAAACTGTAAACACTCTTAAGAATAAAAAGATGCTTAATACATACCAGATTCGGGCGGTAAAAATACGTTTTACTGCGCTTCTTTTTTAGAAGAGCATGAAACGCGGTATTGCGACTTGGGTCTTCCATAATACGCATTTCTCCCCTAACTCCTCAAACGACATTTCTGAAATACGAGGGTGCATACATTGATACTAAAGTAATGTTTGACTCCTTCAAATCTAAGACAGGATTCTTTTAATCGGCAGCGTAAAGTTTAGCAGAGTTATTGTACGAAAAACAACTTGTTATTGTTTAAGGTTATCAATTATTATTATCAAAGGATAAGACAGTACTACTTATTTGCTATGGTTTGTCTATATCAAAAATGGCAACAGATAGGTACTTGAATTTTTCACAAAATCCTTAGTTGTATGTGTACTTTAATATTTAATAATAATATTAAAATAAAATAAAAAAATAAGGGGGGCTCCCATACAAAAATAACAATTTATGGCCTAATTTTGCTCTATAATGGTACGGAACCCTCCGTGCGCGATTCCGACTCGCACTTGGCCGATTTTATTTTAATATAATAATAATAATAAAAGATTTATTTGCCACTACATACACGGTACATATTGTTTACATAAATTTTAGATCATTTAAAGAGAAATAATTCTTTCATACATATTTTTTGGGTATCTTGGACTGTTTTTGCAGCGCACGCAACGAAAGCTATCAAAGATGAATAATTTTCCCCGATTTTTCCACATTTTCCTCTGTTTCTTCGCTCCTAAAAATCACAGTATGATGTTATATAATAGCCTATAGGCTTCCTCGATAAATGGGCTATCTAACACTGAAAGAATTTTTCAAATCAGCCCAGTGGTTCCTGAGATTAGCGCGTTAAAACAAACTCGTCAAAATTATAATATATAATATTATTATATAATAGCTTCCACACCGGTTTCGGTGTGCGCAGTACACAAGAGCACTCTCTATTCCTTTACTCTCATAACCCAGTGGGACGGCAGACCAACACGACCGGCGAGAGATCAGGAGCAGGACCGATTTTTTACATGCATAACCGACGCATGGATCATCTTACTTGTCATACAATCAGGTGATCAGCCTGCATTGTCCAAACCGAACTTGGAAATAACATGTTTCCAATGCGGGAATCGAACCCACGACCTCCGAGTACCACTAGACCACGGAGGCGTTATAATATTAGTATAGACTATAGATACAAGTAACTCAGTATAGCTTGAAATGAATGCCATTTTTGGACAGTAAAAGAACAAACAATTAAAAATAAAATGTCAACAAACATGTACCATTACATAGTTTATGTCCTCTTTAAAACATACCTTAATTAATATTACAATAATTAATAATAATAATAATAATATCTATGGACGCTTCACACCACGTCAGTCTGGCCCCGTGCTAAGTACCTAAAGGACTTGTGTTACAGGTACCAGACAACGGAAATATATTTAATACTTTTATACCTTACTGTATTATATTATATTATATAAGATTTTTATTATATCATACATATATTTAATACACATCCAGACCCGGGAACATTGAAAACTTTTTGTTGTGTCGGTGGGGTTTGAACCTGCGACCCCCGGCTTGAGCTACCAACGCGCTCACCACTGAGCCACAGAGGTCGTCATTTTTCAAATTTGTATGAACATCAATATTTTTGTCAGGTTTTTACACTTACAAGAAATAAGTAATAACAAGCATAATATAAGATGAAGGAATTATACTTATGTATTACAGAATTAAATTATAAATATAATATTTAATACTGAACAAATTGTGACATGTAACAATTATAAATATTTGTTGTTATTATAATGATAACACAAAGATCATTTTGTTCTTTATTCAATGTGAATAAAATTGTTGTGCTAATACCAGCCACACACACTTGTGCAGCGAGTTCTTCAATAAACAATACCACCGTAAAGGAAAATGAATATTCCATCTGAACTCATTCGCATATCTCACCAAAATCTAATCGGAAGCCGATATTGGATTGAATACGTGTACTTGTTATGTGTTTATTATGCTATTGCTTACCTGGGGATACAGTTAGAAGGAGTCCTGTCTACTTCCCAGGCTGCAAAAAGTTTCATGGGAACTGGTTTCGATGTATTAGTCATCTTCTCGGATTTACTTTTCTCGGTCATTTTATACAAGCACAAATACAACTACAGGAAACTTTCACAGCACTGCACCGAAGATAATGCTAACTTACATTGTCATTTTTTTAACACTAAACATAACACTGCACTGCGACCATGTTTGCTCTAGAAATATTATAATTATTTAACGACACTTATTTACATTCAATAATACACTTTCTTGTTACCTACGTACGTTATTCGGTTCACGGTACGCGATCGTCGGCAACTCATAGATGATAGATGAATAAACGGGCGGCGGCGGCGGCGTTCGATATTTGACGCGGACCGTCGGACGTATTCATGACAGTCATCTTTCACTGTCATAAATGTCAGAGCTAGGTGACAGTATATTTTTTATTAAATATGGCGTACAGCAAGTTTTGGAGGGAACACAAATAGCAACTTTGTAAGCTTTGTATAACATTTGCCGTAAGATTTTTTATGAATTCCGCTGATAACAGCTGTGTTCGTGATCTTCGCCTCGAAGATTTAAGTCCGCTGTCCGCTGAGGAAGTTGAAAGACCTTACCAAAAGATTAAGATTAAAACATTGTTAATATTTTAACACTAACTGCACACGACGTAATAACATCCGAAAGTTCTACTGGCGACAACGCAAGCGTGTCGACATTTTGTCGGTACCACAACGCTACTACAAAAAGCTGCAGCGACAAGTTGCTTGACAGCATTTTGTCGTTGCGACGTGTGGTGTGGTTGTGGTGGGTTGGCCCTTAAGGACGCTATTACAAATATCAGCGATTTTCCGGTACCCTATTAAAGAATTAGGAGTCAAACTGCGAGGATATTTTGGTTTCAAATGAAAGATAATATATTCATCTCCACGACTGTACCATAAAAATTCTATAGCCGCATACAAAATTTTCACATAAAATACGTTTTAACCATCACAATAATCGTAAAATATGAAAAAAATGGGGTCTGATTAGGTACCTTAATATCTAAATACTTTGTACTGAGGAAAATAAATATAGAAAAAAAGTGTTGCTTATTTAGTCCTCTATAAAGTCCGCTAAAAATTTTATATAAAAATAAACAACTTTTCCAGTTATAAGAAAAATAAGAAAATTTCTCAAATTTTTTCATACATTTTCGCCATATCAAGAACGCGGCGAGCATCGTAACCGCCACTGTACAAGGCGCGCTAATATGAATCTTATTTTAATGTCATTAACGTCGATATTCGTACTGACAGACATCCGACCTGCTAATTAAAAAGTTAGAGCATTCTTAAGGGCCGGTTACCCTCGAAATTTTCATACATTCTTAATACTTACCAAAATCATTTTCTCATATACGAAAATATTTAACATGTTTGAGCTATTTTTCAGCTGATAGTAATTACCTAGGGTCCTGAACAATTTTTTTTTACAAAATATTTAAATACTAAGAAAAAAATTTTTGTGTTTAAATATTTTTTAGTAAATTTACTACAAAATATTTAAATAATAAAAAATATTTACTGATACTAAAACGGAATTTAAAGAAACCTCTGTTAAGGTATCGAGATTTAATGTACAAATACTCTATAAATCCTATTTTTTTCTCTGATAACTATATAGACAGTGAAATTTTCTATAAAAATAAGTTATCAACATTTTTATAAAGATAAGTAAGTGGTTGATAATTTTTTCAAGTTGGAAAAGTACAGTTTTAGGCCAAATTGAGCGTGGAAGGTGTAAACGCTCTTAAATCTACCATACATCAAAGTCCATGACCATGTTGTATAACTGTCATAGTCATAGGTCCTAATACTCCTAGTCACTATGAGCTCCATGACAGACAGTTCGACCAAACTGCCGAAAACTATATCAAGATCCAAAATCAAAGTCCTATTTCCTCACGTCCTTACTGACTACTGGCACACAGAACGCTCAAATCTCAATGCCCACTCATCACCGCACATGCATAGTTACAAACATACATGTACATTGTACACTGTGCTCAATTCAAAAGGTTGGGTTATTTTATGTTTTACAAGCAGATGGTCCTTTCATAGTCAGTCATGTAAAATACGGGAGATTAACTCCCGTTGTTTGCTGTAGCTAATATTAAGTTAAGTGATGAACACAGTTGATCTTAAATTTTATTGAAAAACAAAAATAAGGTCACAATATAAATCATATTTAATATAATCAGAATTATTAAAATTATACAGTGTGTAATAAAAATAAGTGATAATACTTTAGGGTGTGTACGTGTTCCTTGTAGAGAGTTGACTTTTTTTTTTTATTAAATAAGGTCTGTGAAAAGTAGCAGCGCTGAAAGACGAAAAATGTGCAAGGGCCCGAGCGTCACGAGTTTTCCGATACAAAAGTGAAAAAAAAATTAGGTTTTTTAGCGCTGCTACTTTCACAGTGAACTCTCTACAAGGAACACGTACACACCCTAAAGTATTATCACTTATTTTTGTTACACTCTGTATAAATGGCACATTGTAATATAAATTACGTAGCTATAGCTAAGTTATAAGTAAAATGACTAAGAGAACTGTGTATTACTAGTTTTCAATAAAAAATAACATTTTAGTTTACAACCAAAACAATAAATATATTAAAAATGTTTATTAAAACTTGTATCTTGCATCTTGCATAAAAATAATTAGAACCTCTGAACACCGTGATTTTTGGTTCGGTCAATGTAGATGTTGTATCACTGAGTAAAATGTTGCTGAAGGTAAATCCTGCCAGTACATCGCATAATATTAGCTGCACTGCATTTTACATAGTACGTAGTATCCCTAGTAGTCTGTGCATTTTACGTTTGAATGAAACTTGGCATAGACATAGAGTAAGACACACTACTTTCCATCTGTGCAAAGTTTCATCAAAATTGAACCAGTGCTTACCTATTTATATTTATAAAATATTATAATAAGTATAATATAATTGATTTATTATATTATTAATAATTAATAAATAGTTTTTCCAACATATCATAACTTTTGTGCTGTATCAACAAAACATTTATTTTTTGACAAGTCAATTTGCTTTTTGACTAGAGAATGGAACAAAAGAAAATTATTTACACATATTATTATATGGTATAAAATCAATAAATGAAATGGAATGTCAATGGATATTATGATAAAGTTTTTTTATTAATATGTTTATTGAATGTTAAAAATCGTGAATAAAATTATATTAAGGCCCACTTGCACAGATCTGAGTTAAAGTTAAATCTGAGTTAAACATCATGTCATATCTGTCACTCACTTTAAAGAGCGATAGAAATGACATGATGTTTAACTCAGAGTTAACTTTAGCCCAGATCTACGCAAGTCCGCCTTAGAAGGTTACTTACCATGTTACATTATGGAACTGTGTTTCAACAGTGTACTTCTGCTTATTTTACTTCAAGTGACTTCAATTTTTAAAATATTAATATTAGCTACCATTACCTAATTTTAAGTCTCATATTTTTTGGAAATACTCAAAAGAGTTAAAAAACAAATGAAGAGACTAAGGGCCTGTTTCACCACTTTCTGATACGCTATCCACCAACTAACTTGACAGATCGAGTATGGAGAATCTGTCAAAAAGGTTGTGAATAGCCTATTTGGCACTTTATCAGGAAGTGGTGAAACAAGGCTAAATGTGGTTATTTTATATACTTACCTTATCCACTTTATTTAAGTAATTAAATTTATAATGTTAAACAGAGAATAAATATACTAATTATTTCTTATTCTTGTCTTTTAAATAACTGCTAAAGTTATCAGACAAGTCAAAACAATTTACAGCATTTTTATTCATTAATCGTGTAAATATTTAAATTAACTTTAATTAAATGTTTAAACTTTCCGGTGCCTATATGTATTATGTATGTGACACTTATGGTAAGTACTAAGAAAGAAAATAATAAATATATATTATATTAAACCTGCTCATAACATTGAATACCATTTCAAAACCGTAAAACTGACTAAAAATGGAATGGATGTAGTCGACTTAAATTCTTACATCATATCACTTGGAAGATTGGCCCAGAAGTGTCTGGGTCTTTTATGGGTTCATTTAGCAACTTCGGGCGGACAGTCCGGCTGCGCCGACGGGTGGGCGGCGCGGAACGCAGGATGGTTCTCAAGCTCGCGGTCAATGCGCAATATTATTGGGAATGGTCGAAGATCAACGTGGAACCTAAAAAAAAAGAATAGCAAGTTGAAACTGGCAACCCAGAAATTGCAATATTTTTGTTTAATAGCTTGATTTAAGTAAATGTTTCACAGCATAATACAAACTTCATCCTCTCATACCTTCTAGCATTAAAAACTTGCGGCACCAAGCAGCAGTCAGCCAAGGTGATTTCATCACCAACACAGTATTTTCCAGAGCATGCCCCTAAAAGTTTTTCCACAGCTCTAAATCCACGAGTAATCCAGTGTTGAGCCCATTCTTTTTTCTTTTCTTCTCCAACATAAATGAGAACAATTAAATTTTGAAGTGGTTGTATCCCTGAAGAAATAATCTGCAATAATGTATAAAACCATGTTTTAGAGTGGGTTGCATCAACTTACTTTAACTAGAACTTAAAATTGTCAAATCCCTCGCAAGTCACCATGTTTGACTATAACCTTAACCTTAACTTATCTACGCTTCTGGTGCAATTCACCCTTACCATAACAAAATGTCAAATGAACTGTCAAATCCCTAGTAGAAAGTCCATTATGATTTATGGACCCCATATTTGACGATAATCTTAACTTTAGGGCCATTCCGCTACAGACGGCCCTTAACGAGAATTTTTAAAATGAGACATTAATTACATTTTTCAGTTGGAATATACGTAAGAAGATGTGAATTAACTAACAAAACAACTTTTATCGGTTAAAAATAAAATTCGAATAATTTAGAGCGTTTTTAACGATGGTTTTTAAGCAATATCATCTAAGGGACGCGATGTTTTTTCCCATATTCTTAAATTAAAAAAGCATATATTTCAAATTAATGTTTAGTTGTAATATAGTTATACAGCAATACATCGAAATCTTTTGTATAAATTACACTATTCAATCGTTTTAAGTGATTTCGACGATTAATTTTGTCAGGCCAATAAACAACTGAAAATTAAAAGAAAACTACAATTTGGTGCAATTTTATTACAAAATTATTAGTATAATTATATATTCCATATCGAGAATTTTAAAATTTGTTAGAGAATTACGATTTAATTCCCCTTTAAGAGATTTGAGAATTTTTATGTTGCACCCGCGATCGTAAAATGGTTAATAATTTCTAGTACTTATTATTATAATTACTTTTATCTAGTTACATAGTTTCTTTGTTTTATGCTATTTTGAAATATAGGCAAGTTATTTTGTAAAAGTTTCGCAATAACCAGTATTCACATATGAACTCATCACAGTTCTTAATGGTGGGTCAAATTGGTTGCACCGGCGATGGCACTTCAGACCTGTTTGTGGCCTTTCAAACATTTGATGAAGGTTTTCATTTGTAAGTCATTGTTAAACTAGTTAAAATGTATCTCTTCAAGGGATATTTTATTAATAAATATGCTTCATTTTGCCTGTAGGAAGCTTTAAGTGTGTCAAACTGTTGCACCCGCGATAATGGAATAGCCCTTTAACTACGCTTCCGGTGCAATCCACCCTTAAACTTGTAATATTTTAACTTGTAATATTATTATGTACAACACTGAGGGAATAATGTGTGGTGGCCACAAAGAAAGATCTTCCGACCGAGCGAGGTCTGGTCAGGCCAAAGTCCGGTGATTGATTTCAGCTGTCGTATATATTATACCTATGCACTTAGAAAACTTCGATAGCGCGATGCAGGAATGTGGCGCTAATTGTGGGTACCACCACAACACAACCAGGGCTTGAAACAGGTTCAACATTAACGGGTACTTTAAGGGTTAAACCAATTTTGTCATAATTAATATAGTTTCGTTCTGGAGCGGA
This sequence comes from Plebejus argus, assembly GCA_905404155.3. Taxonomy (NCBI): domain Eukaryota; kingdom Metazoa; phylum Arthropoda; class Insecta; order Lepidoptera; family Lycaenidae; genus Plebejus; species Plebejus argus. The sequence continues at coordinate 8,993,637 of FR989930.1, forward strand.
AATACGAACAATACTTGGAACCTAAATAAACCGGATTATAGTGAAATAGTGAGATTGCGCATAGCGTGATACAGTTAACCCGTCGATCGTGGAAAAACGAGACACAATAGCTTATCTTTTGTTATCGCGGTTGCATGCGACCGCTTGGGGCTTGATGAATTAATGTATCATGCTACGCGCGCACATCAAATATATGCACATTGCACACGCATGTCTGAGTGAAGTGCGTGCGACGCCGACGACGAGACGTTGGGAAATAAAACATCACAAACTTCATTTTATTTCCCTGCCTTGATTGAAAATTATAATCAGTTAATAAAAAAATACCCATATTTTTAAAAACCGGTTCATAAGCTGGTTTTAAGGAACAAAACCTTTTTCAAAAAGTTCCGTGGGTAAATTTGTCAAACCGGTTTAAAAAAATACCGGTTTCCACGCCCTATCAAACATTGTTAATTCTTGAAAATATTTTACCTCACATATCTCACGAACTCTTGCTCTTTTCGCACAATCCTGGGGCATAAGTGGTCTTTGTGGTCTTGTTTCCTCTAAATAATGCATTATACTAAGAGATTCCACAAAAGTATGGCCATCTGAAATAAACAAATTATTCATTTTTATTTCGAGATATTTTTTATGAATTAATCATCCACTAAAAGTAATTTCATAAAATACAGCAGCATATTTTCCATTTATGGAAATTCTTATGTTCCTGCAAAATTTTAGACTCGCGACTTAAACAGACAAAATATATAATATCTTGTTTAGTTACTATTTGCATAATTTATGTACTGTATTTAATATTAAGCATTTATTCATTTCATCTCAATCTCATCTCATTTTCATCACTAATTTCCTTGTCGCCATTACATGCTGTATTTCACCTATCATTGGAAGTCATTTCAGCTATATGTTACTATTGTTTGTATTTTTTTTTTAATGTGTGAGGTGATATTCTGTTGGTGAATCGAAATAAATAAATAAATAAATAAATAAATAAATTAAGCAAAATGTTGTTTTTAAGTGATTATACCTATAACTTACCAATAATCAAAGATGGGACTTGCTCCATTGGATTTACCTCCCGGTATTCATTGCAATGTTGTTCCCCTCCACCCTTTATCAAGCTGACAGCTTTAATATCGTAGGGTATTTCCTTTAAGTTGAGTGCAATACGCACTCTCCACGAACATGAGCTTCTCCAGTATGAATACAGCACAGGCTGAGAAATTATAACATATTCGTATATCAATAGTTGTATAAAATTACCTTATTGCTTTGCTCTCATAACTTCTTAGCCATATGGGGTGCAACATAATAGTAATGTTTTATCACACTCAGTTCTAAAATCTAGTTGAAGGAAATGTGCATTCAGAAGCAACTGTGATATAGAATTACACAAGGGATACTGATGTGAGGCAATTTAAAATGATGCTCCCCTTGTTAAACGTGTCTTCCGATCCCATTTATCTCGATTCGTTCTATTTTAGTACTCCCCACTTCTAATTACAAGAGCAACACAGGTAGCTTCAGTATTATGGATCATACAGTCTAATATAAATAAATTTACCTTGTCGATAGCTTTGTCACACATTTTGTAGAGTATAGTTTTAATTGGAACTTGACTACTGGGAGTTGCGACACAGAAACTGACTAGTGACTACAAGGAGGCACTTTACCAATACCGGTTATAATTTATACAATATCCTGAACCACTAGTATGCAAATAAGAATATAGAGTTACAGGAAAACATCATTACCTTTGCCATAGCCGAGATATCTTCGTTATATTTCGAATAGTAAGAAATTTTGTCGGCGTTAATAGAGAGCCGGTCCTAAAAAGTACTTATTAAATTAATGTTATGTAAGTCTTACGAAAATGATTCTGTAAAAATACCGCTATATCACCGATTCTTGGGCATTTATTTACAATCGGCTTTAATACAAATTGAGATAAAATTAGAAAATAACATAGGTAGGTAATAAGTATCGATATTTACACTATTTATGTAGGTATCAAATGTCAATTGTCAGATGTCAAATCCAGATAGACAAATGACAATAAAAATCTTCCTCTTCTCCTCCAAAGTTCCAAGACGACAAGTTTTGGAGTTTTGCCGGGAATGTGAAAGAGTGATGTTGTGATTTTGTATTATTTTCCTAAAATTGTGTTAAGTTGGGTTTTTAATGTGTAACATTGGTAGAATATTAACCATTAGATATTCGTTATCATCATAGAGATATATAGATGTCCATGGTTATCATGCACAAGCAGGGATGGGTAATGCACTGAGTATTTACTCAGTCGAGAGTAAATACTCAGTAAAAACTAATTTAAACACTCAGTATTTACTTTTAACTGAGTATTTATGTTTTACTAACCAGAATCGAATTATTTAAGGTTTTTCTTTATTTATTATTTATTTATATGATATTTTTAAGTATAAGCTATGTTCTTTTTAAGTATAACCATAACCAATAAAATAAAATTATATATTATTATTATATAATTTTATTAACTTACTGTATGCAAGATTTTGTTTTAGTATTTTTTGGACTTAATAACGAAAAATTAGGTACCTCTGCTATTGAATACCTAATTTTGATGATAGACTGCCTAATTTTGGTATATTATATAGACAGACAATTTTTACAGTGTCGGTGTTATAAAAAATGTCATAGACTAATACAATATATCCTACTAATATTATAAAGACGAAAGTTTGGATGTATGTGTGGATGTATGGATGTTTGTTACTCTTTCACGCAAAAACTACTGAACGGATTTTAATGAAACTTAACAATATAGCTTACAATTTTAACCGACTTTCAAAATGGAGGAGGAGGTGTTATGTTAGTTTTTTATGTTCAACGATTACTCCGCCGTTTGTGGACCGATTTTCAAAATTTTTCTTTTGTTGTAAAGGTTATCATCCCAATTTGGTACTGTATTCATAAAAGTGGTGACCTGATGAAGGGACCCATAAGAAATCGAGGGAACTCCTCAAAAATTACATGGAAACATGTGGTGACTTCGGTTTCGTGAGCAGTATTCTAAGCATAATATACTACCAACAATCATTTCATTCCATTTCATTCATCATCATCACCATCAATCACTACCATAAACCATTAAAGAACCATGTATCATCCCGTTTTGACCCTATTATTGGTACTTACTTTTCAAAGTTTTTTAATACATATCATTGTCTGACAAGAGTATTTGTTACTCATTATTATCACTACAACATTCTAACGCCAAAATTGAACGCGTTTTCAGCCAAATGAATGTAGTTAAAACAAACTTCGCAATCGTTTCTCGGTAAAAACTTTAAATGCCATTTTATAAATCAGATTTGACCTAAAGAGGACAGGAAAATGCAGTAACTCTTACTCAGTTAACAGTTTCGAATAACGTATTGCATTCTATAGGTAACAAGGAGGAGAATCTTCTGCGTCTACATGTACATCAGCAGCATCAGCTATCGATGAAGTCCAAGATATTAATATTAATTTGTTCGATAATTTAATTGATTAATTAAATAGCATAATTTTTATTTTCTTAATTTTTTAGCATTATTTTACAGCAATTATTTGCATAATTTTGGCAAAATTTTAACAGCAGCTTAGCAAATTTTGTACTAGTTGTGTTGGCAACAATGACTTACGACTCGGTACTTTTCTAAAACATAGACTACGGCTACGGGGAACTCCCTAATTATTGACGGTGTTAGTTGTGTCGACATATTGGGTACCTACTACCTACATAACTTGACTTCTTACATTACAGCTAGTATAGTTATGATCGCACCATAAAACGTTGTGTTTCTTTTGAAGTCTGTATTGTTTTTTCATTAATCTATTCACTGTATTAAGTAAATTGAATTTGTATAATATTAACTTGCTTTAAATTAGCAAAATCCAAATGGACGAAGCTGTTGTAAAGAATTTAATAAAAAAAATTACGTAAGTATAAACTCTTTTATTTCTTTCCTACATATGTACTTATTCGAATTATAAAGCTGTTAATTATATTAATCTGTTAATTTCAGAAAAAGTGGGCTTGTTAACTTGTCACCAAATCTTGGCGATGAAACTCAATGCCCAGATGATTTGCCAGCACATAAAATAAAATCGGCCAAGTGCGAGTTGGACTCGCGCTCGAAGGGTTCCCTACCGGTATAGAGCGAAAGTAGACAACAAACCACAGAAACCTCTAAAGAAGAAAAGTCTTGTACTAAATGTTCATTATATAGAGATGACAAGTCAGTTGGTTGCTGAAGAATTTAAATACATACTGCCATGTGCGTGCACTAGGTGCTATGAAGAAATTTTAAAATATTTAAGAGAAGTGAAGGGTCAACATATTGACAACCTTCAACATGAAAATACATTGTCGTAGTAATTTACTTAAAATTATGAATATGTTAAATTAAAAGTATTTTTTTTTATTCTGTAATGTTCTTGATTTGTTTAAGGGTAATTAGAACCTAAAATATTAAATAAATCGTTTTTGCTGTGTCCAGTGAGTAAATACTCATACAATAAAGTAAAGCAGGTGCGTTGCCGGCCTAGTCCGTGGTATTTCTCCGGTCGAGCCGGCCCATTCGTGCCGAAGCATGGCTCTCCCACGGCAATGTACGCACACAAGGTGCTATGAAGAAATTTTAAGATATTTAAGAGCTAAGCGAAGGGTCGACATATTGACAACCTTCAACATGAAAATACATTGTCTTAGTAATTATTTTACTTAAAATTATAAATCTGTTAAATTATAAGTATTTTTTATTATTCTGTAATGTTCTTGATTTGTTTAGGTGTAATTAGAACCTAAAATTTTGAAAAAATCGTTTTTACTGTGTCAAGTGAGTAAATACTCACACAATAAAGTAAATACTCAGTATTTACTGAGTTTGAGTTTTTACTCTGACTCAGTTTTTACTGCCTTACCCATCCCTATGCACAAGTGTAGGAAAGTCATGCATTATCCAGAAACGTGCGATTTTGTGTTCCCTCTAAAACTCCATTGAAATTTTCAGTAAAGCGTCTACCACTTTACTGAAACAACCGACTTGACTCCTTGACTGTATTGACTTTTACGACTTTGACTAGACTAAATGGCCTGACATTACATGAAAACGATGCTGAAAATTATTATAGGAGGAATACGGTTTTCCCGCCATATTCCTTACCTTTTTACCTTGTCTGTGGCACAACATACACATACCTACTTTGTGTCAAGTTGCCAAAAACGAAGAGAAAGAAAAGAAAAGTTTGGGAAAAGATAGGAAAGGAAGAAAAAGAAAGTATCCGTCATACTTAATCTGTGGTATCCGTTATTCGCCACAGATTAAGTATTATTCGCTCTTGAGAGTTTTGGGGGCCGCACTAAGCACTCAGATTTAAGGCCGTCACAGACTTAGCTATAATATATATTAATATACCGTACTAACTAAACACACTGAGACCAGAAATATATATTATAGCTGAGTTTGTGGTCACGCGAAAATTGTATAGAAAATATATAGTAATATGCCTAGCTATAAATATAATTAATATATATTATAGCTAAGTCTGTGACGGCCTTTACTCCTAGCGGAGGTCTCGTGTAGTTTTGCCACTGATCTCTACAAGTACGCTGGATTGCTGATAGCCTTTGAAATGACAGCTATTTTTTGTGCCTATTTGAAGCGGAATCAGCGCCCCTATTATTCGGGTGGAGAACTAAATCTGACGTAAAAATGACGTTTGAAAGCCGCCATATTGGCGCTGATAGCAGTAGTGAGAGTATTTGGAACTAACACTAGTGATGATAACTGTTGTTATTGGTTGTGGTTACGTCAAATTTAGTTCTCTATCCGAATAATGGGGGCGCTGATTCCGCTTCAGTCTTCACTCGCTTAGCTCGTTCGGCAAGTCTCGTGTAGTTTTGCCCAGTTTTGCCCATGTGAGTATAGTATTCGTTGGTTTTGCCGAGAATGTGGATTACGTAGTAACTAATATCTGATCTGTGATATCTGATCTGTGAACTCCTTGTGAGTATAGTATTCATTGAGGTAATAATACTATGATAGTATTCGTTGATTCGTTCATATCACAGATTAAGGATATATAGGTAGATGTAGTCTTAGCCCGTCATCGCGTGGCCATTTTGTGCTTATTTTCATACAAGTAGTGTGCGTTTATTTTCTTGAATATTTCTATTTGTCGATCATTTCGAAGCACATTTAAATCCAGAAAAGAAAGTCATTTAGTTCATGATATCGATAAACTATAGTTCAAGTAATGAGAATCCGTAAACACACGTAAAAAGCTATGCAACTTTTGTAGTCAAATTAGTAATTAATGTGACATTTTTAGCACTAATGCCTTACATAGCACGAATAAGGGATTATTAAACTTAAATATTATCCTTTTTAGCTTACAAAAATACCAATTGAAAAGTCCAAAAAACGTTGTTCAAAACTTACGTATTTAATGTTAAATTCACGTGTTTGAGGCATTCTTTGGCCATTCTTATGGTTTATAATTTAGCGGAACCATAGAACTCAACAATATCTAGCATAAAATGTTCAATAAAAACCTTTATTATAACTTTTATTACATGAAATATGCATACCGACTCCTTTGTTATGTCCTAGTAAGTACAAATACAAATACAAATACAAATACAAATCTTTATTTCCATAAAATTGACAATGTTTTTAAACAAGTGGCAGTCCCCCAAACTAGGCGCAGCCTGTGCTATGGGGGAATTATTATCGAATTACAATAAAAAGAGTGCAAATATCAATAAAAACAGACGAAATTAACAAATAATAATAATAATACTTAATATAATACCACAACAAAAATTAAAAATCTTAGGTTAAATTATTAAATTATTATTATATTTTGTGTGTGTGTGTGTGTGTGTGTGTGTGTGTGTGTGTGTGTGTGTGTGTGTGTGTGTGTATGTCTTTTGAGTTATTTGTACACTTTAATTAAATTTTCTGTTTCCATGTATGACCAGGTTAGTATGGATTTAGATAGTATTTTTTTAGCCTTTTGTACTGAATACTGCTTTAATTCAAATAAATTTATTAGTTTATTGTAAATGAAGGGATATAAGAATGTTCCGAATCTATAGGCAAAGGTTGTCTTAACGGGGGTACTGGGAATTCTGAAAAGTCGTCTGCTTAACATTTGTTCATAAGTATTTTTGGATTTTGTAACGGATTTGTGTACTGATTCAATGACCCTAACATAATATAGTTTTCTAACACTTAAAACCCTAGTCTCCTCATAAAGTTTGTTTGTGCTGTACCTCTTAGGTTTCTCCAACGCTACCTTTAATACGCCTCTTTGCGCTCGCTCGAGCGGAATAAGAGTTGCTGAAGAACACCCACCCCAAGCCAAGATGCAGTAATTGATGAGGGACTGACACAAGGAAAAATAGATGATAGTAGGACATAACATTACACGCTTTTGACGCTTGTACACTGATATAAGGCTCTCTCCTGCTATAGTATCTCAATGGTTCATATAATATCTGTATTATCTATGGATTCGTTGTCTGTGAATGTGGAGCGCGTTTGCGTGATTTTAGGTTGTTCTAGGGTTTTTGCAATAAATAATAGTTTTCATCAAAACATTACCACATTACCAATAAATTAAATTCTTTAATTTATTGGTAATGTGGTATGTCTAATACCAGAATTGGCATTATTCTACAGTTGCAATCTTTATCATGGGAAAAGAAAAGAAAAAAGGTGTAAAAGCGAACGTCTTTAAAGTTGCAGGAGCTAAAAGTTTAAAAAAGACTAAAGCAAAGGCTGTGAATTTAGGTTTAAAAAATGTAAGTATCTTAATAATTTTCTGTGTATGTACTGGGTTTATGTTTAATTATCGCATGTTATTGTTGGCCTGGAGGAAACGGGGCACTGCACTATGGTAAATAATAGGCCAAGTGCGAGTCGGACTCGCGCACGAAGGGTTCCGTACCACAATAGAGCAAAAATTGGCTGAAAATTGTGTTTTTTGTATGGGAGCCCCCCTTAAATATTTAATTTATTTTGTTTTTAGTATTTGTTGTTATAGCGGCAACAGATATACACAATCTGTGAAAATTTCAAGTCTAGCTATACCTAGCGGTTCTTGAGTTACTACAGCCTCAAGACATACAGACAGACAGACGGACAGACAACGAAGTCTTAGTAATAGGGTCCCGTTTGTACCCTTTGGGTACGGAACCCTAAAAAGACTTAAAAAATGTTTGACGAACCCTATGACCACCCCTTTTTAGTATACCAACCGATAGGGGGTGTCAAGGGGAGCAAAAAAGCTCAGATAAACTTTTCTCATAAATCAACCCCCTTGGTAAAGGCTTACAAACCTACCCTAATTTTTTTGGTTCAATAATTATAATATTAAGACAATGGTTCATATAATATTGGCTTCTATCTGGCCAGGGGGCGGGAGTTGATTTTTAAGAAAAGTTTGAGCTTTTTTGCTCCCCTTGACACCCCCTATCGATTGGTATTTGGTGTATTCAAAAGGGCTGGTTATAAGAGGTTAAAATTTTGTTTTCTAAGTATTTTTCCCATAGTGCCCCGTTTCCTCCAGTCCAACCTTATTTCGAAACTAAGGAAAAAAATTACTCTGACTTGCGGCAGCTACACTCCTGTCAGCTGTTGTTGTGTTGTCTTAATAGTTGGCAGTGCGCGACATAAAGCAACCGCAGGCAACATGTCGCAACTCGCTGCGACCAGGCGCGGTCCGAAGGGGGGGTCACAGGGGGGGACATGACCCCCCCAAAATTTAAGGTCAAATTGAAAATCTCAAAATCTTGCCAAATAATAAAAGGAAAAAAAAATTAGTATAGTGAGTGCCCCCCCCCCCCCCAATTTTTAGTATAGTGAGTGACCCCCCCAAAATTTCAGGCTGCGACCGCGCCTGACGACACTACCGGTTTGTATGTATTTCTATGAAATAGCCTCCGCAGCTAGCGACACGAATCTAGCGACACTTATTCATAGAAATACACAGAAACCAGTAGTGTCGCGACGACAAGTCTGCTGCAACTTCATGTAGACGGCTTCCAACTTGTACTTTACTCTAGCAACAAACTGCCTGTTATAAGAGCTTATTATTATTATGTTTGATTGAAATATTGTAATTTCGGTCAATGTAGCTTGCAACAATTACAGAAAATCATAGACATAAAATATTATCGATGCAGAAAATAAAACTTGAACTTTGGTTCAAGTTTTATTATAGTAGCCCTGCAATTATTTCACAAGTAATTGCCCATATATAGGTGCAATCTAAGCTTTCAATGATTAAACGCCCAGTAGCAATACCTCAGTATATTATGTTTTAATTGTTTGCAGATAAAGCAGAAAGTTATGGATATTGATAAACAATTTATACAAATGCAAAAGGATCCGAAACAATCATTGCAGAATCAGAAAGTTGAGGGACCAAATAAGAAAGAGACAAAAAATGTAACAAAGGAAGAAGTTAATTCAGCATCAGCTCAAATTGATAAAATGGATTTATAGTTATTAGGGAGAGATAAATTACAATATAGTACTTAATAGAAGATATTTATGTAAGTATTTTGTTATACTTTTAATAAACTTTCACTCAAAATGATTTTATTTGTTTTGTAGCATTTATAATTAATAAACTGGGTTCGAAACAATAATAATTGTTATTGTTAATGTCTTTTATTGTTAAATTATACAAAATATATAACTTTACAAAACAGTTTCTTAAACATTAATAAAACAAGATTGTTAACATAATAATGAATATTTAACAAAATTGTTAAATATTCATTATTTACAACAACAGTAAAATGCTATTCTCATTTTAGACGTAAATATTATATTTACGTAAATGAAATATAACAACAGAGTAAAAAAGTTTTATTTATAAGTCCGGGTATTATCACTAATACAATATCATGCATCTCCTTATTTAAATAATATTTACTAGCATGAATATTGAATAGGTTTAATATGCCCGTCAACAAATGCATATCTAGTTCAAATTGTTATTAACAAAGGAATACATTAACAAATAGAATTTTACAACATCAATATTCGAGCAATGATAGGGAAAGTTTTATTCTTCGTCTGTTAAATCTGGTTCAGCTCTTTCGTCTTCACTTTCTTCAACAACCTCAGCTTCATTCTTTGGTTCTTCATCGGGAATTGCTTCTGGACTCTCAGGTTCTTCAATAAGGGGTTCAGCGCTATCCCCTTGTACATCACTGAAACATGTTTTTTTAGTTAAAAACTTTTACTTTATTGGTATTTGGTAGCTATCTGCTATGTAATTATTTTGGACCAAAAAAGATTGTATTATGAAATTGGGGATGAGGATTGTGATTTTTGATACCTTGAATCAGTTTCTGCAACATTGTCACCAGCTGAAGCACTGTGGGACAGCTCTTCTAAGCGAGCAGCAGCTAATTCAGATTCCTGTCTTGCAATTTCAGCTAGTTCTGCAGCCTGGTAAAAAACAAGATTTTTTTGTCATCCATGGTGTACTTCTCTTTTTAGTCATTTTTAAAAGATACAAAATTGCGTCTTAAATTTATATTAAAATGTATGTCTTTTTCGATAAATTATTATGGTTATTACCTGGCGCGCAAGTTCAGCTTCTCTTTCCTCTTGTGCTTGTCTTTCCAACTCCTCGAGTTTTGCTAATTCCTCTTGTCTCATTTGTTCTGCTAGCCTCTCTTCTTCAATTCTAGCCTCTTCTGCTAATTTTGCTTCCTCAGCTAGTCTAGCTTCTTCCTCTAACCTTGCTTCTTCTGCTAACCTCGCTTCTTCGGCCAGCTTGGCTTCTTCTGCTAATCTAGCTTCTTCCGCTAACCTGGCTTCTTCAGCTATCCTAGCCTCTTTCGCTAATCTCGCCTCTTCGGCTAATTTAGCTTCTTCAGCCAATCTGGCTTCCTCGGCTAACCTAGCTTCTTCGGCTAACCTTGCTTCCTCCTCAGCTGCTCTTGCTTCTTCTTCAGCTTGCCTTTTTGCTTCTTCTGCTTGGCGAGCTTCTTCTTCAGCGCGTTTTTTTTCAGCAAGTTCTCTTTCTGCCTAAAAGTATGAAAAATTTTTACTGTACTTCTTTAATATAAAGTATCTATGGACGCTTCACACCACGTCAGTCTGGCCCCGTGCTAAGTACCTTAAGGACTTGTGTTACAGGTACCATAGCCTTTTTCGCGCCCTGTGCGAGCTTCTATAACTGCACTTGTCTTTTAATCGACTTCAAAAAAGGAGGAGGTTATAATAATATGCTCGGCTGTGGATATTTTTTACTATATTGGGAAACATCTCTGGGGCGGGAACTTATTGGGAGCAAACCGAAAAACTATGAGTCCTTCCTAGTTTGGCCATTCTTGCCCCCCCCCCCATATATTTAGGATTTACATATATTTATTTAAGACCCATACATATATTTAAGATTTTTATTATAATATTATGATAGACATAATATTTAATACCCAGGAACATTGAAAAACTTTTAGTTCCGTCGGAAGGGATTCGAACCTGCGACCCCCGGCATGAGCGCTGTCAACGCATTCAACCGCTGATCCACAGAGTCTTATATAATTTAAATATAGTCGATTTTACTATATTAATGTTCTATTCAATCAAAAATTGATTATTTACCTGTAATTTACGCTCAGCTTCTCGTTTTGCTTCCTCTTTGAGTGCCCTACGACATAGAAAAATATAATTTTATTTTCTAGCCAAGTTTTTTTTATTAAAGATAAATTTTACAGTTGGGTAAAAATTTTAAGGATCCTAGTACTTATTTTACTTCTAAACACTTACTTTTCTTCAGCAGCACGCGCTTCTTCTTGTCTCTTGCGTTTGATTTCGGCTAAGTCAGCCGCCGGTGCCAGTACAGGTTCCGCAGTTGTAGCTCTGAATCTTTGTTCACGGTCAGCTCTCGTCGCTTTTAACTCCAAATCGGGATCTTCCATCGTCTTGGGGGCCTGGAACTTGCGGCTCGGTCTCCAGGGTAGGAGTTTCACTGCACCCCAAGCGAGTCAAACAGTCGGATGGACCAGTAATAATTATTGATGAAATGATTTTCGCTGGCTTCAGCAGTTAACTGCACAAGCTAGTCGATATATAAGTGCTCTGTTGTGAAAGCGTAGCCAGCCAATTTGATGTTGGTCATGAATGTTGTTAGCCATTAGCTCGGCTTGCTTGTTTGATTGCATGCTTGGTGCATATTTTTTATGATATATTTTATGATGTGTTGAAGGACACAATAATCTTGTACCTATGTAGGGGTGAGGCCTTTTTGTCTAGGTGGCTAACTAATTTTGAATTGTTGAATAATATCGAATTAAGTTATATTGTGAAATTTATGAAAATTTATCCAAAATGTAATTTACTTAATTAAAATATATGATGTCTAAAAAGAAAACTTACAAAATGTTCGTATCGTGTAAAGAAATCTGTACCTACTATCTGAGAAGTTGATTTCTAGGCAGATCTTGAGAGTAGTTCGCTTGCGTCAAATCCTATCCGACAAATTACAATTAACATTGAATTGACAATATTATCCGACCAGATAACGTTGGTCTGTCAACTGCTAAGGAATCAATTTCCTCGATGGTACATAAATGTTAAAATTCAATAACCAAAAGCCAAGCGTTAGAAAGCCCGGAAATTTTAAGCGTGATAGGATATCTAACATGCATACTAAGTAAAACAAAAATGTGGAAAAATTATATTTTATTGTTAAACAAAATCAGTCCTGTTAAGTGATAACGAGTCGTCTCGATCACAAATTCGACTTAATAGTAAAGTACATATTACAATCATTAGAAAAACATGTCTCGCATGTTCTTTGTAAATGATTAACAAAATAGGATTTAGTGTAAAATTTATAAAAAAAAAAATCGATTTCGGTTAGTCGGATGTTATACCGAGATCAAGGATGCGAAGGTAGATGCGGCGCGGGCGCAGATCGTGCCAATCTTGCGCCCGCGCCGCGTCTCAGAGCAGCGGAGGACAGGGGACAGAGCGGTGCTACGCGCACTGCGCCGCTGACGGCTCTTCTGGCGCTTTGTCCGCTGCAAGAGACACCACACCCAGTGTTAGAAAGTCCTTTTAATATTTCCTTTTATTTCGTTTTATTCACAACTAAAATGAAGCTGTAAAGCGTAATTTATTTATTAGCGCACTAATGAGATCTCGTAACCGATCTAGCAGGTAGGCTACTATTAAAATACTTTAATTGAAACCAAAAATTCTAACTACTTTTGACGTGCATGGGAAACTTAACCATTTTTCGCAAATGATAGTGCTGGTTAAATTATAGAGCAAAGATAAATCTAATAATTATTAATGGTGCATAAGAACGATAATTTTGACATTCATAGTAGTACCTATAGTTGGCAATATGGATCACTGGATATAAGTAAAAGGAAACTACTAATTCTACAATTATAATGAATTGATGAAAAAAGCTTGCAAAATTGAAAATAATATAAGTTTAAAAAACTACTGAAGAATGTCAAAAGTAAACTATAATAATATATATCTTGATGGCTTCTACACTCAAATACCTTCTTTATCATGCATATTTTATACTCCTTCTTATATGTACTGATAGTTGTATTGTTATAGGTTACGAGATTTCTCACCGCACGAGATTTAATTAATTTAATTCAAAAATCTGCGAAGAAGAAGCCAGTGCTAGCGATGCGTCAATGATTAGATACCTGTGGCTTTTTCGCCAGCTAAACCGGCAGCAGCGAGCCTATTTTTCGCGTAAAACGATAGAAGGTTGACGTCGTCTCTGATGCTTAGTTCCTTGTACAGAGGTCGCCGGTTGGAGAAGGCCTTTTTACCGGAATAGTGCACGCACGCTAGGTTGCCGCGTCCTAAAGAGCAACAGCTTGATGTTACCATGGGAACACTCTTGGATTCATTGTTAGAAGACCCAAAGGAGACCACTCGGGTTTAAGGTACCACTTCAAAAGTTGTTGTATTATAATATTATGTATTGTCATCTTTAAAAATGACAAACTTTAGTACCTGTGAACCTCTCTCGGGCTGGAGCACTGTAGAAGGCCATTTGGCGAATATGGTCCGCGACACTGCCCAAAGGCACCAGAAGTCTCGCAATATAAGCATCGTTGCTGAAGCGGTAAGGTACTGGTTCTCCATAGGAGTATCTGAAAAATATTGTTAGTTTCAAGTTTAGACTTTTTTGATACTAGTACATTAAAAAAATGAGCTTATAAAAGTTGCAAATAATAATTCGCTATTATGCGTTTCATTGCAAAAAGAAGTCCGAGAAATCGGTACCTAATTGATATCGATATGTAGGTACCTAATTATGTAGCATATTATGTGGTGACTGGTGAATGTGGCTCGTGAGTCGTGTATGACTAGCGTTACCTCTCGGCAGTTCAGTAACTTATAAATAAATCAGATATAAAAACAAACCGCAACAACATTAAGATTTGTAGCCGACAAACATTGGCTGGCATTTAGTGCGAGCTATAATTAAATGTTTGGTCACAAGTTGTACGCAGCACGTCAGACGCATGGATACATTTGGCCGGGAAATGAACACCCACACTGGAAATAAGAACCAATCAAAGAGCAGACGCTACGCCCTTTCAATGAGTACATTTCTTCTTTTACATCAGAGATCGTTTTACGCTAACTAGCTTTGCATTGCCAAATTATGAACGGAACCGTCGCCAATGTCAGTGCCGCTACGTCTGATAAACGCATCAATGGGTTGACTATTTTTAAAGCGTTGTACATCAGCGTGTGCCAAGAAAAACTTGACCTGTAATTGCGCAGGTGGGTCGTCATTGTTCCTGACATTCATCTCGATGCATCGTTAAAATATACTAGAGGCTAGAGCTAACGATTTGTACCGAGGCCGCAATCAAATATTAGTAGATCATAAAACGTAAAGGCTACGATGATTAAATCCCTACATTGCGAAGAATTAATGAGCTGATGCTAGATAATTATGGTTCAAATTATATAGTGAACATGAATAATGAGCCATCTAACACTTACGAGTAAATAGTGTCGAGGGGAGCAACGGTCTTGGCACGAGGCACGACCGAGCGAGCCCGCTGCAGCAGCGACGCGGTATCCGCGCGGATACGACGAGTCTCATCCTCGAATGCCTGAAACATTGTACCATTTAAATGTAAGGAGCTTCAAAATCATTATTATACCTAACACTTTCACATTTTTTTATAGTCAGACAATTTATTGTCTTCATTTCTATACCCATTCAATCGAAAGCATATCAGAAATCGTCAGAAGACATATTTTGCCAACAAACTGGGACTTATAATTTTCACTGCGGTCGCAGAGCTTGTACCTAGCTTGTGAGTTGTAGATTGACCTATTTTTCTTTACTCGCAAACGAAAATATTGGTACCTATCACGCTCTGTGGAAACAATATAGCAACTAGCAACATACCTGCAGTTCATATATTATAATATTTAGGTTACTTTAGGCTGCAGTTCTTCTTATGTTTGCTCGTTTGCCCCCTTATTTTACCAAATATAATATAAAAAACAAGACACAAGAGACTAGTGTAGCGTTGGCCATACACAAGGGCCACCACACAGCACACTAGGACTCACTCAGGTTTTAACTTTTATTTTCCCAAAGTTTATTTATAGTGTTAAATATACTTATGTTATAATCCACTGCAATGAGTGTAATGTGATGTAATGTGTAAACGCAAACAAAGCGAAGAATTTTCACACTAACAAATGAGCATCTGGCGTCTTGCCAGACAGTATTACATTTGGAAAACATGGAGTAACAAGCTTTTCTTATACAGTTTTAAATATTTCTAAGACGTTTATATTGGCGTCTGTTAAATTAAAGGAAGAATAAGAGATAAAAAATATGTGTTTGATAAAATATGCGAAAAAAATATGACACAGCACTGCTTAGCGCTGATATATCAAAGCTGCTGTTGGTGACACCATGACGGTGCCGGTGTTTAGAAGGAAAACAGCAGACTTTAAGCTTTGCCATCGATATAGTAGGCGTTAATATCTGCTAAAAGCAAGGTAAAGGGCCCATAACCTCTTAATTTCTTACCCTAGTGGCTTCGGACTTGTAGTAGTCGTCGAGACCGGAGACGGCGAGTGTGGGGCGGTGGCGATAAGCGATGCGGTCCAGCTCCCTCAGCACGACGGACGGTCGCACGCGCACGCGCACCACGTGGTGCGGCACTTCGGGGTAGGTGGCGAGTCGGGTCACAGTGCGAGTGGTTGGCCGGTATATTAACTCAGCCTACAATCATACAAACTCGATATTCTATTGAACGTAAAAGAAGCAGTAACTCTAGAAGCGATGGAAGGCTCTGTTTCCCAATAATTGCGCATAATGCGACTCAGTGCCGAGGCATGCTAATGCTTATATGGAACGTGAAATAATTGATTTGAGAGTCCTTCGCAGTTCGCACAAGCGAAGCGTTGCTGTAGTTGAAACATTCAACGTTGAACAGTATGCCACATAATGCGCTCTATTGCTGTAATTAGAAAACAGGCACATACATATAATACTTTTAGTTCTAAGTATTTTGACCATGAGCGTTGATCTTACATACACTCAGCATATCTATTTCAATCAAATTGTCAGAATATATTCTAGAATCTGTGTTAACGTTTAGTAAACTTTGTAGAATTCATTTTGTATTTCTGTACCATGCTGTACTAGTTGTTAGTTGGACGGTCGACGACTACTTTACTAGGCTTAAAATTAAGATTAAGTACGAAAATTCGCATTACCTTTAGAGCTCGAGCATCATGCCATGCGAAGATAAGCACAGAATTTCTCCAAAACTTGTGAACATTGAATCTTTCATGAGGCTTCTTAGATTTTTGATGAGAACTTTTGATTATCCGTCTACTTGATTTCATGTTGCACCTACTTAGCAACATTGTGATTTTGTCTATAACAGCGGTCGGCAACACGCGGCCCGCGAACGTCTTTAACTTGCGGCCCGTGAATGTTTTGTGAATAAGTTATGTGTATCAAAAACAATGTTTTCTTATACTGCCAGTAGTTATCGCCACTTAAGTACGTAGCTGCTGTTTGTGCCATTTTTAATAAAAACTTATTTCCTTTCAATGTGTGTAGGTACCTATATTGAGCTTCTAGGGTTAATACGAGTATGAGCCATGAGGTCTGCGGCCCGCCTTTAGTTTGTTGTGCTACCTTGTGGCCCTTGCCTGCCAAAAGGTTGCCGACCGCTGGTCTATAACATAATAATAATTATGTAGTTATGTACCTACTTAATTATGTTACGGCCGCACTCAGAGATGTCAATTAAGGCTTAATGCTCATTTAACATGAAATGTCCCTCTCAGAGATGACAATTAAAATCGCTAATTGCAGAGTTTGATGTTAAAGTTTTAGGTTATTGAATATTGAGGTTATTTCTTGAAAATTTTTCAATTTTTTTTTAAGTTGTTACAAGGATTCTTTTCAGGTTTTATCGGAAGTGTTAATAATTAATAATAATATTATTAACACCACAGTAAGCATAGAACTCTATAATTATTATTGTGATAGTACTAAAACATATTTTTTGTGCAATACCTACTGTATGTCTACTTAGAACAGCTGTTTTTCTAATCTCTTGCAAATAAATAGAAGTATTTCACGTGAAAAATAATATTATATTCACAGTCATACAAACTAAATATACGAAGAACATTGCCACCAAATTGTGAAATTATTGAAATTAAAGTATGTTTACTATCATGTACCTACTTAGTTACAATTATGAAAAATTCCTAATAACAGCTGATAACAATGGTGTTATTATAATTAAAATGATAATAGTAGACAGGTTATTCACATAATCCAAATTATTGTAAAACTTAGAAATTTCTAAAGTACTTATGTATAATAAATATTATAAAAAACAATATAAAACACCTTTTATGTTTGTAACTGTATATCAACTGTAGTAGCTGGTACTGTGGTTTGAAATAATGAAATTATTTTAGTAGTATATTGTTTATTATTATGCCCCATCAGTTAATTTGATTTCTTGTTTCTTTCTACTATTTTCTGCTTGGCACTGCTGTACATTTTCACTTCTTCTTGTTCAATATTATAGCTTGCAATTCTGCGGTTACTTGATAAATTGTTAACTAAAATAAAAGTATGTGTTTTAAAAATTTAAATTTGAAACTGATACAAAACATAATTTATAGTTTACAAGTAACATCAAATATGTAATAGCAAACACATATTATAATAATTATAAATCATACAACCTCGCCAGCCGATAAAAAATTTCAAAACAAAATAAAAATTACTACTAATGTACTACTTCTACAGGTACACGAAACCGAAAGATTTATATGGGACATAAATTAATCATTTAATTAGTATTGTCTCTGAGAGGTATCTGTTTTGAAAGCATTTAATTTAAATTTGTTAAATGACGTTTTGGGTTATTTTTTAATAAACGGCTCTGACGGCTGCAGTCACGGGCTCACGGCCAATAAAAAAAATATTTTTGGAAAGTACAGTCTGTCACGAAAAGGTTTTCATATTTAATATGTGATTTATAAACATTCTGTACAGTTTCTACATGGTTTTACACTTTTTGACAATAAATCAAACTATACCACTTCACTCTGATACTGGCGACTCACAAAGGAGAATTAAAAAAAAAAGAAGAAGAAGAAGAACATACCCCTTTGACAGCAATTTCCACGATTAGAGACTCCAGCCCACAGCTCCAGCCGGTTAAATGGTGGTTTTTCTATATTTAAATTTATTCGCCATTTTGACATGTTAATTTATGATTATCTGACTCTGAGAGGGAATTTCATGTTTAATGAGCATTAAGTGTTGCAGTTTGTATGGGCGGCGGTTAATTTTAATTTTTTAAATGTTGTTTAGCGCTAATTTAATCAACGACTCTGAGTGCGGCCGATTAAATTTTTATTATTGCTTATGTCCTCCAAATTGCTCCTAAACATCTACCTACCAAATAGTAGGTACTTACCTACGGCAATAAAATTAATCATCCTTTTCATTCTATAGATCTCTAGGCTCTAGCTAAGTCTAAAAATTTGCAGGTAAGATATTAACAATATTTAAATTGGCTCTAAACGTTGTAGAGAAAATGGTTCAAAATAAAAGACCACGGTCAGATATTAAAGACCAGTGAGTCACAGTTTATACGCCGAATGTGAGTAAAATTAGATGAAAACACATACGCAGCCAGCAGCCCGGATCATAATATTAGGTATCGGCAGCCGTTCGAAATTTGCAATTTCTTATGCGTTATGTAGAGTTTAGAATGCACTATTTGCATTTTTTTTAGTAACTAGTAAGGACTTATGTACTTTTATTTTTCTTAAACATTGAATTATATTCTACCTAGTAACTGTTCTAAATTATTATTATAATCCGATACATTTACATGTTATTTTGTTTATATAGTATTAATAATGTCGCGTAGCCCAGCACTCATAAACACGTAAAATTAGGATTTTTGTTTAGTTCTCGCAACAATATACCCTTAAATCTGTGCTCGCAACACCCAGATGTTTTCCGTGGCCTTTGGTCAGCAGCCAAATCGAATTCTCTTGATTCTCGACGTTCGCCATTGTTTTTATTTCGTTCAAGGATGTCCGCAGTCCGGTTACAATTTACCTAACTCCTAAGTCCTATCTTATTAAAAACTGAAACCTAAAAGTAGCTACCTAACAAAATCGAAAACACTGAAGTAGAGTGCTTGTTCTAAGTACCTACTAACTGCCGCACCAGTGCAGTGACCAGAGACGCACATTACTTTGCTGTCATTTTGCTGTAATGAAATTAGGATTTTGACTGTTGACATAACTAGGTACCTAGGTAGTTGATAAGTCTTCGTTAAGTTGAAGTTTAATCATCAATCATCATTAAATATCTCCGAGTGCAGCAAAGAGTATATTTAGGTAGGTATATTCTTTTGTAAATTCCTATTCAATTATTCTTTTATTTGAATTAAAGTACCTTTATATATTTGTATGTAAAATGTACCTAAATATAAGATTTGAATTTTATAACTGTTTACTAGTAACTGTGTAATTAATGTGAAGGAGAAATTATTGTTTGGCGAATCATAGGTAAGTCCGTGCTTGGCACGCTGCCATAGTGGTAACATTCCCACTGGATAAATCGGCATTTAAAATTGGGCATAGGTACAATACCTACTACAACGTGACTACTAAGTACGTAGGTAAGTATAACAACACATTTTCAAGCTACTACAACCATAACTAGTTATATTCTATAGTAGCTAGTAAGTCACGTATAGTCTAATCTAAATTCTAAAAAAAATAGTTATTCCTTTGTTTAACGAGTTGTAAATAAAAGATGCAACTTCGGATTTCGGAACAGTGAAAGGTATGAATTACTGCATATTGGCACTTGGCACTTGGCAGTGACGAGTGTCAATTTGCACAGCGGCACAGGATGGGCACAGGTATGACAGGGGAAATATTGTAATCTCAGAAAATGATTGTATTGTAAATAATACTGTGGCAGCGGCCAGTGCAGGCTATCGCTTTCTATCAAGTAAGACACCTGCCTTCACTGCTTATGGGTATCATAAATAATACAAGAACTTCCTTGCGAAAGGTTTTAGAAAAATTCTATAAGTAAGTACGTACCTACTCTACTACTATAATTTTTACGTCATGAGCTGCGTAGGTAGGGTAGGTAGGTTAGGTTCTTAACCACATCAAAATACAAGAAATAATATTATTTCTTGTATTTTGATGTGGTTAAGAAAGTCGTAGATTTTAACTATTTACGTAAGTATTTAGAATGTAGATAAGTGATCACTTTAGATCACTGATCATACTTCGCAATCGCAAGGGATACTTCATATTCATTTATTTGTTGTTTATTTTCCAGATGAGAGTGAGACTGTACAAAATGAAGAACGGAACTTGTTTTGACTTTTGGCCCACATGCGGCAGGCGTGTTACATGTGTCACACCGGTAGTAGATACAATTTATAATGCGGTGCGCCAAGCTATGCGTTTGATGATTGATTTCATGCGGCGCGGTGTCGGCCAAATTATACATATTTCAACGTCTCCATCAACAAATAAAAGAACACTTTATATTGTTCTATCAAATTTGCTAAGGGGTTTGGTGCCAGAGAGACTCTGAAGATGATGCTCGTAACGTAACGCATGTGTCCATACTCAATTCAAAGTAACTTATACTCTTTTTTTTAAACCTTACCCTGTAAGTACCGGTAAAGGAGTCCGAATCAGTAAGTACAAATGAAGTGGACTGGCCAATATTGTTCACGAACCTAACCAAACCAGATGGAGTCATATTCATTGACGATGTTGGATTTAGAGGTAAAGATTGCCATGGATGTCATGAATCATGATACATTAATATGACATGTTTAATGTTTAGGCACAAGTGACAAGTCTGAACATTCGTCAAAGGGCTGTGCGGCACATAGCTAAATGCGCTGGTGATAAACCGTGTCGCTTGCAAGCAGTGCGCTCGAATATTTACATCGGATGCTGCGCTGAAGTTGGCACTTGGCAGTGGTCACTCACGGCTGTACACTCACCTGAGACAACTTGGGTATGTACGTCACGTACGGGATATGGTAGTGGTAATACGGTACATAGGACGAAAGGTAGTACACCGACGTCAGGGGCTGTACCACCGTCGGCAGCGACAATGGAAACAGGGATCACGTTTAGTTTATATGTACACAAGTAGGTTTACTATGTTTTCATAGGATTACAAGATACAACTCGAGTGTTAAGTTGAAATATATTTGTAAAAAATGTACATCATTTTTGTAGTGATTTGACTTGCTACCAAGTAATAGAAAATTAAGTTACTGTTAGATAAATTAGATATACTTATAATAACTGTGGTGAAAAGTTAGGTGCATCTACTAATATCTACATGTTTTATGTATTTAAGCAAATATTTGGATTTATACCGTTACAATTTATAAATCTAGAAAAACTATGCTTTTCTCTAAAATACAATAAGTATAGAAAATAGAAAAAGAAATAATAGAAAAACAACTTTATAAAAAATACGTCTACTAGAGAGTCTGACTAGTAGATGATAAACAATGATAAGTATCACAAGAAAAAACTTTTAACAGCAGAACAAACAACAACAAAGTCTTACAGGGTACAACCAACATATTCTCACACATCAGTTAGCGAGTATCATATCGAGCTCATCATCGATATGTAGAGGAATTCGGAAGAATAAAAAATATAATATTAAAAATGCAAGCTTTATTAATCTAAATAATATTCATTTAATAAAATATATTAAGTTTTACTAAATTTCACATAAAAAATTAAAAACAGATACACCTCCACTTATGTTTTGAATTAAAGTAGAGTGATCACATTGCGTTAGCGAATACTGATTAGGTCGGTGAAGCTAGGCTAGGTTAGACACGGGAGCGGGGAGAGGAAGGGGTCGGGAGGTCGGGAGCCGGGGCGCTACACGCGGTAAGAGTAGTGGCGGTATGTGGTGCCGTAGGGCAGGCGGCCGCTAGTAGTCGAGGAGTAGGAGTACCCGCCCGGGCCGCCGATGCTGCTGCTGCGGTCGCTCGTGTACGAGTAGCCGCCGGGCCCGCTGGCCGAGCGCCGCTCTGTCGTGTTGCTGTACGAGCTGCGCTGCGGCAGCCCGCTGCCGTTCGAGCGCTCCGAAGTGCTCGAGTACGAGTACGAGTACTGTTCCTCGGCGCGGCGAGGCAGCGGCTCCCGGTCCACCACCACGTAGTGACGCGGCGTCTGCAACAACCGCGCCCTTAGCACCGCGTCCGCGCACCTCGCACCGACCCGACCGACCCGACTAGCGAAAGCGACACACGACTACAACGCGACGGTGTTCAGTATGTGGCGTAATTGCTGTAGAAGACGTGGCGGTGGGGAGCGTGTTGCGGGCGCCCGTGTGCGTGAGCCAGGACCACGTCCATGTGATCGCGCGGTGTACCGAGAGGGTCCGCCTCGAAGGCGCGCTCGTGTTGTCCCACGGACGCCAGCACCCGCGCCCGAGTCTGGTCGCGCGGCGAGACGTAAGGCGCCAGCGGCGCCAACTTGGCCTCCGCTTTCGGTAGGATGTTCTGCCGCGTGACGGGATCCAGGATGGACGCTCGGGTGCCCGGCCTGGTGCGCCGGCCGAAAGCCGTTATCGGATCGGGCACGAGACTCGGTCGCGGCACAAACGGCACCTTCTCCCAATCGCCCGCCCGCTGCAAGCGGAGAAGTCGCCGTTAGTCGGGCGGACGACTCCAGCCGCGGCTATATTTGGCGCGCCCGGTAGCTCCGCTTTACGATCCTCGTCTCAAAACGATATGACCCACATGCGGATTGCCGCAAAATTCAAAAGTGATTCAATCTACCATACTAGCTGCCTATCGTCGCCTACTCTATAACTTACAAAGCAATGTTGTTTACAAGCACTAAGATATTCGATTACCTGCCTATACGTTATGCACTTCAAAAATAATTTGATAAAAATAATAAAAACACTACCTAGTTGATTTTTGATAAAAAATAATAAAAACACTAAAGTTGTCACTGTACTGTACGACCACCACTTTAGTTTAAGCGAGAAACATGAAAAAGACGGTCGAATTGGTGCGAGGTCCGGCTCCCGGGAATAGTTTGGAGCGAGGTGCACGCTCATTAGGTGTTAGATAAGGCAGTCCACTCACCGACACGCTGTAGTTGGAGCGGACGGAGTACGGCCGGCGCGTCGTGTAAAAATCACTTTCGTAAACCATGGTTGCTGTTCGTTATAGTTCGGCTGTAACTCGCGGCGAATGATCCTCGACTGCGGAGCGCTCGCTCGCCGAAGCCGCGCCACGCTTGCGACCTTATTTTTAGATCACTGTCATTGCAATTTTCACGTCACTCGACGAGCTTGGCTTTAGTAAAGTCTCCCGAGACGCCTCCGCATTGCAAGTCTGAAGTCATCAAATGGGTTAAGGATATCCATACATCATGCGGCATACGAGACCGCGGCATAAAGTTGGTATGCATTTAATATTATTTTGAGTCATAAGATTCTTACGAAATTGAGGAATGCGTCTTAAAATAACCTAGTCCGAGTAGAATACACAAGAATGAAGAACGTTATTTTTCTATTTTCATAATAGAAAAATAATCTTTAACTAAAACCGAATTGAAATAGAATTAACTATGCTTCGGGCACCGTGTTGACTTTATGCGAGTGAGCGCATACGATATCTGTAGGCCAAGATGGTGAGTTTTGATGCCCGGTGGTAACGCACTGTTACTTCTTTGAAGTTCCACTCAGGAATGTTTCTGGACGCGTGCAATATTAGAAGATACAAATATTCCTCTCTCCATACATACTAAGAAAATGAGGGATTTATTATTAAGAGTTACACCTACCGACCTTTCAGAGTAGGTCAAATTGACCGACAGCACTGTCTTGCCACACGGTAGCTGGTGTAAGAGACCTACTCCCAAGTTGAAATTTCAATGTTTCGGCCGAATGATCGGGCCGTTTACGACATACAGCTCCAGACTCCAGTAACACGTTAGTATTGCTATACTATAGATCTACCAGAATCTGATGGCAAATTTTGACGTTGGCAAGATTTTCAAAAAATATCCTTGATCATTGGATAAATTTATATAAAGCCTGACCAGAAATATAAAAAACCTTCGCTGAGGGCGCTAAATGAACTATGAATATGGCAACAAATAGTACAGTCACACACTTACGAATTGGCTAGTGTACAATTTTTAGCTGGTGTTCAATTTATTTCAATAGTATAGCTCTAACAGTTTCGGAGAAAAGTGGCTGTGACATACGGACGGACGGACAGACAGACAGACAGACATGACGAATCTATAAGGGTTCCTTTTTTGCCATTTTGCCTACGGAACCCTAAAAAGGATAAAAATGTTTTATTCCAATGACCAATTACCCCGTTATTGCTAGAGTCAATAATTTATTTTCTCACTTTTTGCCATCAGATTCTGGTAGACCTATACTAACGACAGTCTTTACACGTAAGTTAGGTGTTTGAGCCTTTCGCTTATGGTTTTCAAAGCTGTTGCCTAATTAATATAGTGTTGATTCCGAATTTCATGCTAGTTTCGAATTATAAAACTCGGCTTGTGTTATTTTTCATTAATACAAACATTAAAAAAACAGGATATTGTATTATCTATGATTACAGGGTTTTATGTAATAGAATAGCTGTGATGTTCAGCTAGCAGGTTTTAAACGTTGCAATAATACAATACTCAGAAGTATTAATAAACTTAAACTATTTATTCATTTCTTTTACAAAATGACCTTAAGAATTTACAATAACTATTTATTCCAGCTGTATCGCTCAGACGATCACAGTAACCGACGATCAGTGTTGGACCCAGAAATAAACACAATGAAATTGAGTATATAATATTATAATAATAATCGATCGGCAAATCAAACACCCGGTATCCCAGACCCACTGCTTTATTGACTCACCAGTGTTTTCAATACAATAAATCATAACAATTCAAGGTCAAACAAAAACAACATGTGCCGAACTTAATCATAAATATAACGGTCTGGCGCGGGGCGCCGCGCGCTGCTCGTGGCCAATAAATATAACTTATGCGACGAGCGCGAGCGACACCGCTCTTATATAATTATAACTTTTTTTAAAAATTTATAATTTATTTCGTTTTGTCCTATCTATTAACACCGATGAGCTCTAGACTGACCGCATAACAATATTCTACAGCTCCTGCTTCTTAATTGCGACGTGCGACGGCAACATAAAGGTGTCCAGCTTTAATATCAATATGATGCACTTGACTGCATCATATTAATATCACAGCTCCTGATTAATCAGAATCGCGGGATAAATCAAACAAAATATATATGGGCATTCCGTAAATATAAATAATGTATCCCCAGTCTCATTAGCACTATTAGTTATGCGGTCAGTGGAGAGCTCATAGGCTTAGATCGACTGACCGGCGCCCGGCAGTGTACACTCCGACTATGCGACTTGAGTTTTCCTCGCCAATTGTTATCCTCTCTATTTCCACATCCGGGGCCCAACGTCCAAATCTTGCACTGTCTGGTCACTCCCTAGCAGCACAGTTCAATACAAAACTTTGTGTACATTTTCGACAAATATGCCAAGTCATTCCGAAATTTTTGTCTAATTCCGACGATATGATATAATGCTACATGCCTTTGGTACGAGACTCGTATTGAAATACAGTATTATATATACAAAGTATATAAAGTCTATACATGATACTTCCATTGCCAATGGAAACATTTGTGTAAGTAGTTTAATGAATTGATGTCAAGCGCAATAGTATCTGAAGAAGCTAAACTTCAACAATTTTAAGTTGTGAAACTAAAGGTCTTTGGTCTGTTGGTGGTTTAAATAGTGATCTATTAATTATAAGATAAATAAGTTGAAAACTTATATTAGGCTAATGCAATACATGCTATACAATAGCATACATAAACAATAAATAATTTAAGCGCCCAATTTTAGTGTAAGCACAAATAGTTAAGGAAATGATCTACTTTTATAAACGAAATCGGAATGGCTAGAATAAGTAAACATCATATATTATTATTGAAAATAAAATCAAGGGGGCATAAAAATACAACTTCAAAAACTTATGAATTCCAAATTGTTGCACCTTCAAATTGAGAAGTAGTAGATAACTAACCCAAGTATAAACTTCTGATAATCTATTTCGATGTATGTAGAAATTAGCTTGTCTCGTCTAGCGCACAAAGGCAGTAGCATTGATATAACCCGTGCAACAAACAATGCCGTATACTAACATGCAACCGACCATTACTATTATACAAATGCGTGAGTAGCCGAACGAAAGAGACAAAGTGAACTCTGGTGCATCTGTCTCTGTCCTTCGGCGATATCTCACACGGGGATATAGTCGAGACCGCGCTAAAACTGGTTCAGACTATGCTATAAGATAATAGCATATAGTATACATACGCGCACCATACATTGTTATGGACACGTTCACACCATACTGTACTATAATATATTATTATTGGCTTGCTATACGCTATGTATGGTGCGCGATATTCTTGTGCTATATACTACATAATATATGCTATTATATTATAGCATAGTCTGAAACCAGCTTAAGCGACACTACGCGGCACGACGCGACACGTCACGGCCAAATATTCTTTATATGAAATCGTATTAGCGAAGCCGCGTAAAACATCAGTTCTATGGAACGTGAAGTGTCGCGTCGCTTCACTGCACCGTTTTGTCGCTTTAGACTTAGAGTCAATTGAGACAGCAACGTCACGCGTAGATGCATTTCTAAATTTGTACTGAATTGACAGATTTCAATTGCGTAAGAACTGAGACGTCTTGCAAATCTGTCAAATCCATACTAAATTACAAATGCATCTACGCGTCGCGTTGCGGTCTGAATTAACCCTTAGTGCGGTCTCGCCTTAATGGGCGGCAACAGTCACGCGGTTAGTGCACTGCTCGTCGCGCGGGTCCCGGCGGCAGGGTTGCCAGCCGTAGGATGCGGTCCGTGGTGACGTACGGTCGGCAACACTGGGCCGTGCGGAGTGCGGCGCTACTGCGAGGGGTACTGCGCGGACGGCATGGCGGACGCGTACATGACGGGCTGCGGCCCCCCGCCTCCCCACGAGCCCGCGACCCCCGCCCCCGCGCCGCCACCCGGCATGCTCATGCGATATCCGGCTGGAAAACAATTACACACCATTGAGTGATTGACACACGATCAATATATTTATTATAATAATGTGCGTGTACCACATGACGTGCACACTAACAACCGATTATGTACTTAAATGTGATAGGTATGATAATTTGGATACAAGTTATCCTTTACAGAAATATAATATATAATTGATTCAATACATTGTAAGAAGTGTTCTGTTTTAGTGCCGGGAAGTAAAGTTTTAGGTTTCTGTAATAGGAGTATGTAGTTAAATTACACTGTACACTTGTGTTTACTTGTTTACTCAAATATAGTTTTTTAAGTCTTTTATTGACTTAAGATTTTGTTTATTCTGCATTTTGTTTTCATTGACCTCTGTGGCTCAGTGGTGAGCGCATTGGTAGCTCAAGCCGGGGGTCGCGGGTTCGAATCCCGCCGACGGAACAAAAAGTTTTTCAAAGTTCCTGGGTCATGGATGTGTATTAAATATGTGTATCATATAATAAAAAATCTTAAATATATGTTTAGTATAAAAGTATTAAATATATTTCCGTTGTCTGGCACCTGTAACACAAGTCCTTCAGGTACTTACCACAGGGCCAGACTGACGTGGTGTAAAAGCGTCCATAGATATTATTATTATTATTATTTTTGTGTGTTTCATTATGTTAGTCAATAAAAAGAAATTGTAGAAAATTTTCTTTTTAATGACTAACATTTTTATGAAATGTTTAATTATTAGACTAACTTTTTAATGTGATTTATAATTTACATTCTTCACTTACAATTAATAGTTCTGAATAACACTAACCTTGTAAGCAGATAAGAAAACAAATAGGATGCTTGTCAAGGTGCATAATTCAACCTTATCTATTCTAATTTAAGTCATATTTAAAAACAGTAATGAAGAAAATATTTTCTTACGATTCTGATATTTTTCTTACTTTAGTGATACTTTGTTTATAGCATGTCAGTAAAAAATAGTTTTTAACATTTAACAGTGTCCCAAACAAGACGTATTTACCCACCGTACTCAAGAGACATTTAATTATGATTAACCATCAATTTAATTGACAAATAAATAATAATGTAATTTATGTATGTGGCTTATGTCAAAATTTTGAATTAATTAAGGTACAGTTACACATGCTTATTTCAAGCACGCAGCATGCTTAAACCGAGCATATGCTGATTACGGGCATGTGCATTGCTTAAAATAAGCATGCTTAATTCGAGCATGCTCAAAAATCGACAGGCGTGCGATTTTCGAGCATGCTACCTGCGGCGCGGGTGGCGGGGGGCGTGGTTTAGGCACGTGTTGACTGACAGGTTTGTGGTAGTATCGATCAGTTTTTCTTGCTTGCTTTCAATAGGCATGCTTAATAAAAGCATATGGATCCACTTCAAATATCATGCTTGTTTTAAGCATGCTGTTTTTGAGCATGTGTAACTGTAACTTTACATATCATAAGTAATTAATGTTCCACTCTGAGTGCGGAAGTAAGAATTACATAATGTTTAACAAATGGTTTTAACATATCCTCCAAGCTCGGAGAGTAGATGAGCATTTAAGTCAAATTCTTACCAGCTGCGGCAGCCTGGGGGTTGCTGTAGGCGGTGGCATATTGCTGATAATAGCCTGGTGCCATATATCCTTGCAGTGCAGGGTAGCCCTGAAAAATACCACAATTATGTAGTTACAATTTGCTATTTTTCACTTTAAAGATTCACGTCATCTTGGGCTTCATTCCACGTTTGTGTTTACAGAACTAGCTTTTACAATACATTATTACACATATTAACCTACAGGAACACAAATTATTAAGAACAATAACAGTATTTTAAAAAGATATAATACCGTTTTCAAAATCGTACGTAATTGATAATTAAAATTGCTTTATCTCAAAACTAAGGATTCGATTTTTATGAAACTTGTAGTATTCCCTAATTTAAATAATACCTAGTACAACAAAAAAATAATTACTTAAATCAGACTAGTAGTTCCGGAGATATGCGAACAGAAATATAAAAACATACATACATACACTTTTGAAATTTGGCACATTTGTTCAGACACTGAAATAGACTAACATATGCTAACATGTACAAAAACTGGGCAGTTCTGTAAATATTACATACATATTACATACGCGTCGAATTGATAACCTCCTTTTTAGGGTTCCGTACCCAAAGGGTAAAAACGGGACCCTATTCATGAGACTTGATGTTTGTCTGTCCGTCTGTCTGTCTCCAGGCTGTATCTCAAGAACTGCTATAGGTAGAGTTCTGAATTTTTTACAGATTGTGTATTTTCTTTGGCGCTAAAACAACTAAAACTACATAACATATAACTAAAACATACTAAAAAAAGTATTCATACTTAAGGGGGCTCCCATATAACAAACGTGATTTATTGGTCTTTTTGAACGTTTGACTTGAAATTTTTATAATAGCTTTGATTGCTTGTGTACTTTAATAACAATTAATAATAATATTTAAATTAAATAAAAATTTAAAGGGGCGTCCATAAAATTTCATAAAACTGTCTATAAAAGCGTTCAATAAAATTAACTTTTTTTAACACAGCGTGACAACTGGAGGGAGGGGTCCCCCTTAGTCCGAGTAGAGGGGTCCGCTCTTATAGTGGCCATCCATCAGTTTTCCTGATTCGGGAACCGTATCACGAAAAAAAACTGATAGAATGCGGAATGTGTGTGACATGCAATTACTTTTGTATGAATTTACTGCATTCGGAGGCCCGGTTTCGAAAAACGGATCAGGAAATCTAATCAGGAAAACTGATGTATGTGGCCGCTCTAAAACGGTTGTTTGACAAATACAGCGGAATGTTTAAACACGTTTGTCAAATGCTACGTAAATCCAAATTTTCTTCAAACAGATCAAACACGTAGTTTGACAAACGCTTCAAACAAAGCTGTACACTATCAAACTGTTTGACAAACACGTAAAATTTTACAAATAATTTGATCGTTTGCGGGGTCTTAAGGTTTTTCTCGATTGAGTAATCATGTAGAGGAAAAACCACGGCTTGGGCTTTCGTCCACACATTCAGTATTGCTCGATAGTTTAAAGTTTTACGGTCCACACGTTGATGGCTCGATTTGGAGTAAAACTATAATATAGTAAAACCGTATGTGAGTACTTAGCATAATATATTATATAATTTTGAGGTGGCAGGCCAAAATAAAACTCTGCATAAGCTTACACTAACATAACAGCATCAGCATAGAATAGTCCCTCAATATAATTATTTGAAAGTTTGGTGTAAATTTAAATTATTATTTTTTATTAAATAAGGGGGCAAACGAGCAAACGGGTCACCTGATGGTAAGCAACTACCGTCGCCCATGGACACTCCAGCTGCAAGTGCGTTGCCGGCCTTTTAAGAGGGAATACGCTCTTTTCTTGAAGGTTTGCAGGTCGTATAGGTCCGGAAATACTGCTGGTGACAGTTCGTTCCAGAGTTTTACAGTGCGCGGCAGAAAGTTACGCGAAAAACGCACTGTGGAAGACTGCCACTCATCAAGGTGATGAGGATGGTATGTTTTTCGCGTGGGACGATGGCGAAAGGTTGCAGGTGGTATGATTCCGAACAATTCCTCAGAGCACTCCCCGTGATACAACCGATAGAGGATGCAGAGTGAAGCTACATCTCGGCGTAATTCCAAGGGGTCCAAGCTGTTTGAAACACTATGGCAGTCAACAATTCGAGCGGCCCTTCGTTGGATACGATCCAGAGGGAGCAGTTGGTATTTTGGCGCCCCGGCCCAGAGATGAGAACAATATTCCATATGAGGCCGAACCTGCGCCTTGTAGAGTTGTAGGCGTTGGTCCGGACTGAAGTACTGTCTCACTCTGTTAAGAACATCAAGCTTCTTCGAGGCTAATTTGGCCTTACCCTCTAGAGTCTAGATGATATCGGAACTGGACTTCGCTCGATATGCTGACGCCAAGTATCTCAATGCTAGGGGAGATGGTTAAAGATGTGCCCTCGAAACGAGGATATACGACCATTCTTGCCGCAAAAACTACAATAAGTTTATCTAGACAAGATAATTTTCTGCATATTTAATTTTCTTGCTCTAACATGTTGTGATTAACAACTGTATATTTCACTATTATGAACTAGTATAGAATTATTATAAATTTTTCCTCATATTAATAATAAATATGAAGATTAGTATGAATTAAATAGTTAAATTATTTAAATTGAATAAAATCAGGAACTATTTATATTTTCCTTATTAATTATTCTTGTAATATGATAATAAAATTTTCTGCAGTTTCTCGAAAAATGAGAAAATAAAGATAAACATAAACATGACACTTGTGTTTGTCAGAACTCACACTTGTTTTTGGTAAAAGTGTCTAGGTACAACTCTTAAGAAAATCTGCCAAGTGCAAGTAGAACTTGCGCACCAAGGATTCAAGTAAGAATGTTGTATGAGAGCCCCCTTAAATATTAATTATATTTTTAGTATTTTTGTTATAGGGGCAAAGGAAATACACCATGTGTGAAAATAGATGTAGCTATAGCAGTTCTTGAGATACAGCCTGGAGACAGACAGACAAAGAAGTCTTACACCACTGGTAACAATAACATCCAGGACCCGTGGCAAATTGATGGGGCCCTATTAATAAAAATCGTCACATTAATAATACTTCAACTCCCAAGCGGTCGAATTCCACCTCATAAACAATAGATTTCCAGGAATCCACGATCGAGGGAATAATAAAACTTCTGAAAAAATCTGACTTACCGGCCTCTTGGGTCCTTTTGGGTAATGGCATATTGCCAGCCCTGCCACCCTATAATAGATATGGCA
This sequence comes from Plebejus argus, assembly GCA_905404155.3. Lineage (NCBI taxonomy): Eukaryota > Metazoa > Arthropoda > Insecta > Lepidoptera > Lycaenidae > Plebejus > Plebejus argus. Next base: position 9,026,251 of record FR989930.1, read on the forward strand.
CTGGAGGAGACAGACAGACATAAAGTTAATATTTAAGGGGGGCTCCCATACACGAAACGGGATTGTTTTGGCCTTTTTTGCTCGCAATCAATAACAACAACAGCTAGGCACTTGAAATTTTCACAAAATCCTTAATTATATTTGTATTTTAATAATTAATTGCAAAAATAAAATTAATATTTAAGGGGGGCTCCCATACAAAATACACAATTTTTTGCCAACTTTCACTTTATAACAGTACGGAACCCTTCATGCGCGAGTACGACTCACACTTGACAGATTATTACCCTTTGGGTACAGAACCCAAAAAACAATGATGTTAATAAAGAATATATGAAATTCTTTGATGTTTTGAGACTTTACTGCTAGTTACAGGAGGCACCAAGAGTTTGGTGGGGGCTTCACATAGCACAACCAATTTGCGGGGAGTTTTGAGGTAGCAAAATTTCATGGGCATAAAATATTGCATGTCCATGATAAAATATTGTAAAATAGTAGTATAAAATAGTAGTATGATTTTGTTTTTCTATATTTACCTGAGCATACCAGTAGCCCATGCCTTGTTGATATCCATATGGATATTGTGTCTGCGCTCCCATTGACGGAGGAGGTGCTGGCGGATTGTTTGTACTCTGAAAATATAGTGACAATATAATAATAACTAACTAACTAATATATAATAACTCACAATATACATATACATAATTGAATAGTTACATGAAATATAAAGACAGCTTTAAAGTGTGAAATTTTAATGGTTGTTTTCCCGCAGTAAAATGATTCTATCTTAGTAGTAGAATAGATTTGTAAAGTTTTTTTTTGTTCAAATCAAAAAAAAAATTCGGTCGGGTCCATAGTAACTCACACCTATCGGCATAAAGTTTCCATAGTAAGTCATAAAAAATATTTTGTATTTTCAAAAAATAACATGCACGGTTCTATAGTACTACTATAGGTAAATCGTTCTGCTGCGGGAAAACAACCACTAAAATTTCACGTTATACATAAGGTGTTCCAGTCAAGTTTGCCTGCAAGGATAAACCAGTCAGGTCAGCTTGAGTATACCTACACAGTATGCAACAAAAAACTACACTATACAAGCAAGTCAATCTTTTACACCATTAAGCATATGGCTAGCATAAGGGAGATGAGTTTCATTAGTTAAGACTTGAGCCTTTAATTATACAATAGCATTTTTTTCTTTAACTTCAAAATAATGTTTTTGACAATCTATAGCTTCATGTTTTATTTCTGAAAATTATAAAACTGACCTGGTTCTCGGATCCACCATTTTCTTTCCCCCAGAAACATTTGACTGTGTGACCACTAATATCTGTGTTGTGTATGGCCTCTATAGCATGTGCTGCTGCTTCTTTTGTAGTGAACCTAATGAAAGCATATCCTTTATCCCTGAAAACTCTTATGTCTTGGATCTGGCCAAATTGAGAAAAAGTGTTTTGCATTAAGTCCTCTGTAATTATATTGCTCGTGAAACCACCACAGTAAACTGTTGTGTTTGTCGGTGAACTCTGGTTGTAAACCTCGTCAAAAGTCGGCTGTTTTGCCCTTTTGGTGGTCGGCGCACCTTCGTTTGCTCCTTTCGCAGGGGGCTTCCGTGTAGACCAATTTGTACGTATAGATCTAGAGCCCAACCATTGTCCGTTCATTGCTGTGATTGCAGCTTCAGCGTCAGCCTTTTTTACAAACGATACGAAAGCGTATCCTTTAGATTTGAGCGTTTGAGGGTCACGTACTATTCTACAGTTTGATATCTCACCGAAAGGGGCGAAAGCTTCTCTCAGTATATGAGTTTCAATCTCTGGTGATAAATCACCAACGAATATGTGGTGATGGTTACTTGTATCCGTCTTAGGCTGATTACCAGGACTTGTAGCCCAGTTAACCTTCATTTCCTTGTCAAGAAATACTCGCTTGTTCATGGCGGCCAGGGCCGTAGCCGCGGCCGTGTGATTTGTAAACTCCAAAAAAGCATATGGATCGTTGCCTGGTTCACGTATAATTTTACAACCTTTGACTTCACCTATCTGCACGAACAATGCACATAGAAATTCTTCAGTAACACTCGCGTCTAAATTTCCGACGTAGAGAGTTTTCGGATGGCTTTCGTCACCCATATTAGCTTCTAATGTAATCTAGCTCTTACTTATTTACGACTACGAACACTAACAACAAAAATACTCGTAAGCTAGCGTGTTATTTCATCACATAAACCATTTGATGACGGATAAAAGAAAGAAAAATGTCGCAAACTGTGCCTAGACTTCTCGAAAGACGTTGCTGTTGACTCGTGAAACGTTCACTATTCGGAGACAAACGCAACTATAGACTAATATCCGGTTTTAAAAATTCAAAATTGTTGGAGGGAAATAGTTTTTTGAATAAAAAATTATTTCTTGCACAAATATAGATTTCAAAACATTTTTCTTGGTAAATTTTAAAACTACGAGTTCTTATTAACATAAATTTTTATCAAAATTTGAACATGAAATAATGCTTTCTGATATTGTTTGCATCATAAAACTCTTTTTCTTGCAACCCAGTCGTAAATTCATAGACTATAGAATATGATTATTCTTAATAATTCCGGAAATGTGTGTCTTTTTTTTTGCAGTGAATCCATCGAGAGACGAGAACATCGAGATTCGAGAATGACTGTTGTGTTTTTTATGTAACAAATAATAATAAACGCAATGAATAAAATAATTGTTTTTTTTTGTATTTTACATTTTTTCTATAATAAATTTTAAAATTAGAACAACAATAAGTATTATTACCTCAATGCAACAATGTTAATAAACTTACGTAGAAATTCAAAGATGACGCATCGCGAGTTTTTACGATGCGACGTCGTGCCGTATCGTGGTACGACACGATGTCGTATCGTGTTATTGTGTCCCGACTCCCGACTCCCGGTCCAAAGTTTGCTCAAACATGGCTCAATCTGTCTGGCGCCGGCTTAAAATACGCCACCGCATTCTGTTATCACTTATCTATGACATCTTTGTTGTTTCAACTTTCAAGTTGGTTTCAACTTTCAAGTTTCAATCTTGGTAGGGTAAATTTGGACATTAGCAGTCATTGGACAAAGCAGAAAAACACAATTTATTAATTATTAAGGTTGCTTCAAAAACTGCCTATTTTTACGACCCGGCCGTATCTGCGTGTATCGTCCGAAGCTTCGTGCAATGAGACGATACTATTGGACGATACACGCAGATCGTAATAGAAAGTAATAGAACGCCTGATTTTAAATAAAAACGGGTAGTTTTTACCATAATAAATAATATTGTGTTTTTGTACTCTGTCCAATTACTAGTACCACAGCTTGTACGTGGCTTGTACTGTCCAATAGTCATTTACATTGGTTTCAACTTTCAACCAAGTTTCAACAAATTCAACAAATCTTAAAATTATTGATAAAAAGAAACTTTGACAAATTCCCATCATAGATTTTTTTAATTGTCAAATGTCAATTGCCAATTGCCATTTGACAATTAAAAAAATCTATTTGTCATTAGTTAGTCATAACTCATAACCTAGAAGTATATAAGAGCGTTTTCTCACGAGACACGACACGACACGACGACGATTCAGCGCGCCATACATTTCTATGTACCGTTTTCACACGGCACAGCACGACACACGTTTTTGAGACGACAATCCGCTATATCGTCACGTTTTTTAGCATACATAAAAAATTTACAAAGATATTATGACAGTTATCTGTGGGTCATTTGTTTACTTTTAATTTTGTTTTGAAATTTAAAATTTGTATGGCGGTGTGCTGCTAATAATGGAACTTGGAAGTTTAAATATTATTATATTTATACCTTAATAGAGGTAGTGGAAAATAATTCGTGTTTATGGGACAAAAGTAGTGAACATAATATTATAAAGATAAAATAATGAGGAAAAATGCGTGGCGCTTAGTCTGCAGTATTTTGGAGCCGGAGTTTGAAAATTTTGAAATAAAAAGTCAGGAAGAAAGAAGTGTTTTATTTATTTAATAATTTATAATTTTAACTTGCTACTAAATTTTGTGTTTACATGCAATTAACAACATAAAATAAGTTAAAATTTAGTCAACTACTTATCAACTAATACGTGTAAGCCAGCCATATTACGTGTAAGTCAGCTATAAGTGGTGTCGTCGCAGCAGAAATCTCTAATCTGTGGTGGCTGCGGTGTCGTCACGAAATCGTCGCTCGTGTGAAAACGTGGAAACGACAGCCTGTGTGACGTCTGTCGTGCAGTTCCTAAATCGTCTCGTGTCGTGTCTCGTGTGAAAGCGCTGTAAGGTCATACCCATTGAGGTAATAATACTACCTATGTCATAACCATGGACTTATTATGTCATTACAAAGTGACCACAGATTTACCTCAATGAAAGTGCCGTGATCTACTCTATAATACTCTAATCTGTGGTGACGGAGTTTTGCCGGGAATGTGAAAGAGTGATGTTGTGAATTGTGATTTTGTATGCCACTCTGACATTGGCAACTCACTGAGGCCGCCATAATTAAAGAAGAAGTATTATTTTCCTAAAATTGTGTTAAGTTGGGTTTTTAATGTGTAATATTGGTAGAATATTAACCATTAGATATTCGTTATCGTGCACAAGTGTAGGAAAGTGATGCATTATCCAGAAACGTGCGATTTTGTGTTTCCTCCAAAACTCCATTGAAAGTTTCAGTAAGGCGTCTACCACTTTACTGAAACGACCGACTTGACTCCTTGACTGTATTGACTTGTACTTAGACTTTGACTAGACTTATGACCTGACGATATTACATGAAAACGATGCTGAAAATTATTATAGGAGGAATACGGTTTTCCCGCCATATTCCTTACCTTTTTACCTTGTCTGTGGCACAACATACACATACTTTGTGTCAAGTTGCCAAAAACGAAGAAAAAAAAACAAAGTGACGTTTGGTGACGTTTATCTTGATTCTTGTTTGAAATCCGATTTTATCACAAAATTTAAAAATAATTACTAACCAATTTTATAATTTTAGACAATATAACATTGTGCTAATGCTATATTGACTTCACACACAATTTAGCCCTTGATTTATTACTTTTGTTACATAAAATCCCTTATCTACTTGAGGTTATAAACCGCTTGCGGAGTGCAGGAGTAGGTACACGTATGCAGTCGTATTTCGTGAAGAATTCGTGTTTTATTAGATTATTAGTTTGAAATGACACAAAGTGTATAAAATTAAGACTCCAAGACATCATGCTCCCGCTTATACAAAAGGATACGCGGCCATCGCGCGGGCCTTTATCAGGAGTGCGTGAAAAGTTACAAAATTGGTTTCGGTTAATATATTCGGACAAGAATTCCCGGAATTTATTCCTCTTCCTCTTATTAAATTTATCTTTTGCATTTGTTGAATTATTTTATGGCGTGTGGACGAACAGTTTAGGTAAGTACTTGATTGTTTACCAATATGTGCTAACTATAATTCTAATATTTGCTTCATTTTTTAGCATATAAATAAAATTCGACATAATTCCTTCATTATGTTTTAATTTATCGCATTTACAAATATTGAAGTAATGTAAGTTTTCTCGTTTCAGGTCTTATATCTGATGCATTCCATATGTTCTTTGATTGCACTGGGCTGGTAGCTGGTCTAGCAGCATCTCTTGTATCAAAATGGCGTGCAAATGAAAGATTTTCTTATGGCTATGCAAGAGCAGAAGTATTAGCAGGCTTTGTTAATGGTCTGTTTCTACTTTTCATAGCTTTCTTTATCATGAGTGAAGCTGTAGAAAGAGCCATAGAACCGCCGGAGGTAAATTTGTTTTTATTTATTCTATCACATTCAGAAATCCAATGAACTTAATTCTAATTGCAAGTTATTATACTAGTTTAAATAAAGATAATAATTATTGTTTATGAAATATCACTATTTTTTCATGTATTATATTATATAACATTTTATGACAATGTTCTCAGTGTTAAGTAAATACTCTTTTTACAAAATGCATTCATACTTCCATACTAATATTATAAATGCGAAAGTGTGTCTGTCTGTCCATCTGTCTGTCTACCTGTTACCTCTTCACGCAAAAACCACTAAACCGATTTTGCTGAAATTTGGTATGATACTTTGAGTCCCGGGAAAGGACATAGGATACTTTTTATCCCGGAAAATGTACGGTTCCCGCGCGGTAAACGATTTGAAGCGCAATGGAGTTGTGGGTGTCATCTAGTAATTTTATTAGAGGATGGTCAAAAAGGTTAGTTGAAAATCAACCAAAAACTTATGAACAAACTTGGTTGTCAGTGGCATTTTACATTATTACAAAACAATGAAGCATATTATTTTTAAAAGGCCAGCAATTACACACTTTCAACTTCTCTGAGGTTCTGTCTTAGCTACAGATATTGCTTTGAATCAACTATCAAGTGATTAATTTACATGTTTCCCGCCATATCCAATACACATAATTAAAAGAAGATACCCAAATATCAGTATTAAAGAGCCTTTAAGCGAGAGCGACAGGCTTTTATAAGGGTCCTATTCAAGGGCGTAATTTGTGTTGTTATCTAATGTAATCTAACATTTGGATTATCATATTTCTACAATGATATTTAATACTTTTAAACCTTTTTTTTAAAGAATTTATGTAGAAATTTTTAATAACAATTATTTTATAATAATGTCCAAGATTAGATTAAAAAATCAACAAACTCAACTGAGATCAAATGGTAATGTAACTGATAAAGCATGTTAGAAACATTTAAGCAATAGATAAAGGCTGTTCCAACATATTATTTTGTAATATTACAAGAATTGAGTGAAATATATAAGTAAAAATAAACAAAATTTTGGATTAATCAATAATCAGAAATAGTTTTTTGCTTTAACTATCAAACATGAAAAAGTGGAATACATATTAAGCATAATATCTTATCATACTATAGGCACAAAAAATGTTATAAGATTACAAAATAATGCCATAGAAAGCATGCAACCTGCAACTCTGTAGAAATTGTGTTAATGAGCAGTGAAGGCCAATGTCCTATTGTATTTTTTAATTATTAATATATTTTCAATACCTTAGACAACTATTGTAGCTCAACGGTATTTGAGTAACATTAGGAAGAGAACCATTATTGTTTGAAATATTTCTAATATACTAATTTTGTTTCGCGCATGCTCCGAGGATTCGAATGTTGCGGGGTCGAATTTTGCGTAGAGTCACTCACATAGTAATTTATTATATTTATAAATAATATCTCACTATCTAGATTTTTCATTTCCCCTTAGAACTGTGCATCGACCGAGTGGGTGTATAGTTTAGCGCCCGCTCTCTGCACGGAAACTTGCGCAAAGGACTGTACCTGCTATAGATGCAATAAAATAACATTAACATTATTTTTTAGGTCAAGCACGAACGTTTGCTGCTTGTCTCGATTCTGGGATTTTTGGTGAACATGGTGGGGATATACGCGTTCCACCATGGGCATGGACATGGACACGGTGGTCACGGGCACTCGCACGGCGGCCACGGCCACTCGCACAACCACGACCATGGCCACTCTCACAGCGACATCGAGGCGCCCACCGGCGCTGGCTCTGCTATCATGCGGGGAGTCTTCCTCCACGTGCTCGCCGACACCCTCGGCTCTGTCGGCGTCATCATTTCCGCCATACTGATGAGAATGTTCGGTTGGATGCGGGCGGACCCCATCTGCTCGATGGCGATCGCGCTGCTGATCGCCGCTAGTGTTATACCCTTAGTGCGGGACTCCGCCGGTGTGCTAATGCAAAGGACTCCGACATCTTTGGAACGCGCTTTGCCTAATCTGTTCACACGTGTGGTGGGATTAGCGGGAGTCCATGCAGTACAAGAGCCTCACTTCTGGACTCTCTGTAGTGACATTCATGTTGGTGCTATGAAACTCGAGGTGGCTAGAGAAGTCGATCCCAGATACGTTACCGAGCAAGCCGCGAGAATCTTTCGAGAGGCAGGAGTGAAACATCTCACGGTTCAATTAGACTATTCTCCTCTTTGATCGTAAACAACGTCTGTGTTGTAAATACTTGAAATAGTAAAAGTAATTTTGTATATAAGCAAGTATTTATCAAATTAAATGCTGAATAGTCGATACTGTCAATATGTATTGCAAATTCGGGTGTGAGTTTGTCTGTATGTCACCTCTTCATGGTAAAACGGTAAACCAATTTTTGATGAAAATTGTTATGAAGATACTTTCGAATCCTGGTAAATATGTGGTTGCGGGCAACTACTAGTATCAATTAATGTAAAAATGAGGTAGCCCATGTTCAGAGTCTCAACTCAAGTTCTATTGGCAAGACTATGGTATCTATGTTAAATAAATTAATTAATATGCTGTCTGTTATGTGTAACCAAAATTTTTACTTGGGTCACAAATTATTATTATGTACTATGTCCAGTTTTTTAACAGGAAACAAGCATGTACACATGTATATGTATGTTTAAACTTTAATAACAACCAAGAATTACTGCACAAACTATCATTCTCTGGTTTTTTAAAATATATTTTTTTTGCATTTTAAATTTTGGTATGAACTTTGACCATTCCAAAATAAGATAATAATAATTATTAGAAGTAAATGGAATTTTTATAAAGTATTAAAATGAGATTTTAATAAGGGTTTATTCAATTTTATATTGTAAAACATCGAAATGATTGCTTGTACAGACAAAATATCATAGCATTTCAGATTCAAATTCCATTACCAAGTTAATTTGATCTCAATTTAAATATTGTACTGAAGATACAATGTTACGTCCAGTGCTAACGTCTACATTTTTCTAAAATAATAAGTTCCATTCTGGTTCCATTGGATGTTTATAATAATTAGTAAGTGAATATTGTGTAAAATAGCAAGTGACAGTAGAAATAATGGCCATTTAGGGAATTTGTAAATCAATATTTATTTTTTCGCATTTGATTGTAGAATGTTGGTATTTTTAGGGTTCCGTACCCAAAGGGTAAAAACGGGACCCTATTACTAAGACTTCGTTGTCTGTCCGTCTGTCTGTCGCCAGGCTGTATCTCAAGAACCGCTATAGCTAGACTTCTGAAATTTTCACAGATTGTGTATATCTGTTGCCGATATAACAACAAATACTAAAAACAAAATAATATTAATATTTAAGGGGGGCCGCCATACAACAAACATGATTTTTTCGGCTTTTTTTGCTCGGTATCAATAATGGTAACAGTTAGGCACTTGAAATTTTTACAAAATTCTTAATTATATTTGTACTTTAATATTTAATAATAAAATTAAAATAAAGTAAATATGGGGCCCCCTATACAAAAACACAATTTTTTGTCTACTTTCACTCTATACTGGTACAAAACACTTTGTGTGCGAGTCCAACTCACAATTGGCCGATTATTTTAAGTGGTTTAATCCAACAAGGTTAGTGTTCAACACTACGTTTACATGTATAAAATAGTAAAAATAGTTTATATTAAGTAGAAAAATATCTATATTATTGTGAATTGTAGTTGAAAACATTATGTACATCCCAAGTACATCCGTTATTTTAATTTTTTACCAAGTTGGCATATTTACAATAAAGTAAATACCTACACAAAAAAGTCTTTGAATTTTTATTCGCAGTCTAGGGTACAGCTCCAACAGGCTACAACTAAATGATTATTTTTAGGGTTCCGTAGCCAAAATGGCAAAAAGGAACCCTTATAGATTCGTCATGTCTGTCTGTCTGTCCGTCCGTCCGTATGTCACAGCCACTTTTCTCCGAAACTATTAGAGCTATACTATTGAAACTTGGTAAGTAGATGTAGTCTGTGAACCGCATTAAGATTTTGATGCAAAAATGGAAAAATTATTAAAAATTTTAGGGGTCCCCATAGGTACAACTGAAACAAAAAAAATGTATGTCATATAACATCACTTTAAAACGCACTGTTTTGCGCATCTCTAGTGTCCCTCATGAAAGATATCGAATCCGAGTCGTATTACACATTGTCATTTTTGTGTCACCACTCATCAGTGAAAGGGCTTGCCCCTTTACCGGTTGCAGAGATAAGAAGGTGAGGCGGACTTTTGTCCGCAAAGCAATAAAGAGCGTGTCTGCCCGTCGATGTCTGCGGCTGCCCGCGCCGCGTACACAAAGCACACGCCGCGTCGTCTGCGTTACTGCATGTAAACTGGTTTGTGTGATCCACGGCGGGCAGCCGCGGACATGCCGCGCCGCCACTGCCTGCCGGCGGCGGGCGGGCACTGGCAGCAATGACGGCGCACTTGCCCACCGTGTGCGTTGGTAAAATAGGATTCCCTTTGTGCTATCGTTCGCGGCGAAACTGTCCGGCTCGCCCCGCCCCCCCGCCTCGTCATCTGCAAAGCGCCTAAATAAACTAAAGTTATTTGCTGCTAAACTAGTGTCGAATAAAATTAAAAATATGATACTTTAATGATTTTATATTTTTTATAATCTTAGACAAAGTTTCGATCATATAGATACAACCTCAGACCAATAAAAAAGGATACAACAAAAATAATAATTAAAATCTGTTAAGTAAACAAATCTGCTTTATTTTATAGTGGCATAGCCACAAGATTACTAGTACATAGTCACACAAGCTTAACAAAAAGTAGGTAGTTCTTGAAACATGCAAAACATTTCAGGGTTGGTAGAAGACAACACAATTACAGAATGCAAAAACATCCATCATTCAACATTTTAGATATTATGTAGTACAGTACCTACTACCTACTTGCTTCAGAAATTAGATTCTTATAGTTGTACCTGCACTAGGTTACTTCCAAAAACATCATTTTATTGTGATTTTTTTGCATTTTTGTTTCTATACAGGCTATATTTTACAATTACATTTATACAAATAATTTAAGACTTTTAAATCAGCTTGCAATATTTCTGAAAATAAACTTTGTTCAAAATGCATTTTTATAAATTACAATATGATCAGTGTGACTACATTTTAAATTAATTAACAAAATGTTATTCTATCAGTTTTTTAGCTTTGAAATACCTACGAAGATATAACACTTGCCATGTTGCCAAGCCTAGGAGACATACCATAGAGAATATGCTAAAAAACAAAACGCGATTGTTTGTAGACTCTGAAACAAATAAAACATTTATTAAAATTAATATAAAAAGTAATATAGAAATTATATAAAAATAACAAATAATTTGTTACTGTAATCACATTATACATAGCATTATTAGTGTTAAGCAAACACACACTATATTGAGCAATTATGCTACAAGCTGCTCTTGTTTTTGCATTACTTTGATGCGATGAAAGAAAGAACAAGAAACTTACCATTGGTATCTCTCATTTCCTCTTCCCTCTTTCTCATCATAGTGAAATCCTGAACAATAGCTTCTGATAAATCCTCTAATCTCTTCAGTTCTAGCTCCATGGGCTTAAGCTTGGCTGCTTCCCCAATCTGTATGAAATGTAAATTAAAATATATTAAGACCATACATCTGATCGTTATCTTCTTTCATTTTATTTCAAAAAGTTTAAAATTTAAGGGCAACCATTCAATAAACAATCTGGTGTTTTGCAAAGGTTTTTTTTTTAATTTTATGTAATATACAGAAGAAAATGTGTGAATATAATAAAAAACAATTTTATTTATTGCCATCTATTTAGATTCACAATATGAGTCTTATAACAAGTATTATCTATGCCACATTGCCATTATTACCACACCATGCATTTGTTATATCAGTTTCAATGATATGAGTCTTACAAAATATACAAAAAACACCCCTTTTATAAAACAATAAATACACATCAGAGAGCTTTAAAAGTTTGAAAAATTACTTGACAAAGACAGCAAACTTAAGCTTCTCTATTGTGTCTTTATTATTGAAAATAATTAGATGTTTTCTCAGATCATTAAATTTACTTCCAACCTAAATTGTATTACAATATTATTTTTAATATTAAGCACGAACATAGAAAAAAAGGCGGGCCGAGTCTTATTATACACAGCACTATGTCTTCAGAGTTGACCAGGCTGACTGCATGTACACGGTCCGCACGCACATATTTTTATGCTAGCCCAGCCATTTGACAGGCATAAGAATGTGTGCGTGGTCGACTCTGAAGACACAGTGCTGTGTATATTAAGACTCTGTCCGCCTTTTTTCTACGTTCATGACGCTTTCCGTCAACATTATGTGAGAATTATTATGATGACACTCATTTAATCAAAAAATAGTTTTTATCACATTACTTTTTGTGACTGACAATAATAAAACAGCACACAACATGCTTCTGTTAAATCAAATAATTATATTATATTAAGATATTATATTATACATGTTAGAACACAGTAACAAGACTAAAACATAATATTTAAGGCACTCAATATTACCCAAGAGTTCTAGTTGTTTGATGATTGGAAGTCCCACCGATAAAATAAATATGTATATAATTACTAAGATTTTTGCATACAAAGTAATATTAAAATATCAAGTTACATTACATTATACCTGAGATAACCTTGAAAAATGTAATAATATTGTATAATATTAAATTAGGTACTAAGGTAAAGTGGGCATCATACTTCCCACTTCCAGAATTTTCCTTGATGAATTTTATTTTCAGTTACATTATACATATTACACATAATATTAAGTTTTGGAATACCATTCAATTCAATTATAGTATATTAATAAACTTTTTAGTAAATATCCTGCAGCTAACTGATTAAATAGAACAGTTGTAAAGATTGATTTCAAGACTAAAGTAAACAGTTTCTTATAGTTACTTACGCCTTCATAATTTTTAGCCTCTATTCCAATTTTGATGTCTAATGTGACATCCTGGGCAACTCCCCTCCTCTCTGAAAGAAATACATTTAGTACTAATTAGCAGTCTTTTTCAATAATCATAAAGACTCCTTTACAATTGACGAGCTGGCAAACAGAACCGGATTAGTCCGCAAGAAAAACAATTTCACGCAGTGGTTAAAAAACTAGTATCAACTATTACTACTACTACTGAACTAATCCGGTTTTGTTTGAAAATGGACTATTTAAAGCCTTATTAACCGGTTTTGATTGAAAATATTAACAGGGATTGACACAGATGGGTCAAGAGAAGATGATTTGAAAAAAATATACTTTCACACTGGTGGTTGTCCGGTTTTGTTCACCAGCTCCTCAGTTGGAATGGAAATGTATGTTTTCAATTGCAATATAATATTCATTTTGATGTTTACCTTGTGGAACTTTAGATATAAAACATACTTCAAATGTGTCGTATGTTTCAGTAACAAAGGTAAATTTCCCTTTGCTTATATCATCTTTTTGTGCTAAAATGTGTCCTTTAGAATCACGCACCTATAAAATAAAAAAATATATATAAGAAAAACATGATACAAGTAACATCCAAGCAGTCCTGAGTTTCATACATTTTTCTTACTCTTTCTAATTTCCTAAGCTAAAAGACATCTATTGTATGCAGTATGTGTTAAGTTTTGGTAACAAAACTTTGCAGCAATACGTACAGACTAATTGGTTACTCACAATGTAGTCCATTCTTTGGCCGGCAGCTTCTGTTATTTCATATTCTCCGGCAACTAGTACGTTGGCATGCAATTCTTCTTTGAGGCATTTCTGAGTGTTCGGTGCCAAACTCCACATTATCGCACTACACCCATTCCAGAATATACTTATAATCAAAACGAGATAGTAAACCTCCATTTCTAAGTTTAATACTATTGTATTATATTTCAAAGAAAATATAAATTCATAACGCACGAATAAATAAAATATTATTATTTCAGCTATTTTGTGTCAAAAATACCGATGAGTTGGCTTGAAAAAAGGAAAAGTGAAAACCAAAGAGAATATCAGTGTTGCCAACTCCGTGTCAGGCTTTGGGGCTAAATGGACTCCTTGTGAGTATAGTATTCGTTGTAAATGGAGTTCTAAAAAGGGCTAGATGGGGGCTAGATTTGGCCAAAAAAAATTAAAATAGGAAAAATTAGTATTTTTATTGAAATCAAATAAAATAAGTAATTTTTTAACAACAGAACCAAAAAATTTAAAAAATCAACTTTTTTAATTACAATACACCTTAAAACTCAATCTCATCGGAAGAGGATTCTTCGCCGTACAATTCACTTGTACTTTGCGAAGTTGATGGTTGAAGAGATTGTGGAAGAGATTGGTTATCAGTTCCAGCAGGGGCCTTGCTCAGAATAAATTTATATTTTTCATTAGATCCAATCTTCTTTAAGACATCTTTTGGGATATCATATGTGTAGCAAGTTTGACCGAATTTTATAAGACCAAATCGTATTTGTAATATAGAATTTAGTGTGTCGAAGTTCATTCTATTTCGTAATTTATTTTTAATTACGTTCATTGTACTGAATATCCTTTCAACCACCTGTCTGTGTCTCTACGATTTATGTAAGAGAAAAAGAGAGTGGTAGTTGGTAGTGGTAGTTGGTAGTCTAATTTGACGTAACGTTGTGTGTTGCCCGCTTAGCTTAAGTGCGTTTAGATAATGCTTTGTTATATTTAAACTTTCTCATTGTATCGCATGATTTTTTTAAATATTTGTACTGTGTGCCAGAATAAAGTTTTCTTACACGGTTTCCGGTTTCGGGGCTAGAAATAGGGCTAGGGGCTAAATCATTATTTTAAGGGCTGAATAAGCCAAAAAAGGGCTAGATCTAGCCCCGAAAGGGCTAAATTGGCATCACTGGAGAATATAATCACTACGTGGTGAAAAGTGAAAACGTCGGCGTTCGCGTTCGACACCAAACTTGACGCAAGTCGCCATAGAAGTTAGAACACTCCTCAAGTTCTCCTCCATCTACACCACAGATTAGAGTATTATCTACACTCCATAGACTATACCTAGCATTGAGGTATAATTACTTAATCTGTGATACCTAGGGATCGTTCTCCAAAGATTAAAAATTATGCCATAGACGAAGATTGAAAACTTTGTTGAAAACTGAAAACGCAGACATTGCGCTGCGTCACAATTCACAAATCACAATTCACAATAGACCATAAAAGGTCCTGAACCTGAAAGAAAAATAAACAAATCAATACTTACTGGAGTTACTGGTCTCCTTGTGAGTATAGTATTCTTTGTTACTGGTAGGTCCCTGGGGTACTAGACAACGAATACTAAATTAAATTAAGGCACATTTGCGTAGATCTGGGTTAAAGTTAACTCTGAGTAGTATAGCATTTACTCCTGTATGTAAATCGCTACCGGCTATATTTTGCTGACCATACAAACCAAAGACTATAGAACCGGAAATGCATATTATTTCTACTGGGCGTGTTCCGAAACTGCAACAGTATACTAAGCAGTGTACTTGACGAGATTTGGTTGGCTAAAGAAACGTCAAAAAATAAGTCGTATTACTGCTTAGATTTAAAAACACGTTAAATCATTTTTGACATTTACAATTATGCAGCTTGTCAAATGTTAAATGTCAAATTTCTAACCTAAAATTCTGTATTAAGATAAATTAAATTAATATCTTTTATTCTGGAACTAATTAGAATAAAGTATACTTTTTATAAAAAATTTGCTGAATTGAGACAGTTTTTTAATTCAAATTATGACTTGCGTTTGTTTTACTACTTAAATTGGCACCCATTTAATTGACAAGCAAGAATTGGAAAATATTAACTAAATAATAAACTGCGTTTTAATTTCTTTTTTTAACAACATCAGAATACAATACCTTACAAACAATATAATAATAAGCTTTATTGTCTGTAACATTACGGAGGTATGTTTCATTTCTTAGATTACTCAAATTTTAAGTGCTTATTTACATAATACTATATTGTCTAGCTATTTAAACTTTGTAGCTTGTAGTGCTATAATGGCAAATTTATGATTTTAACTTATTTTCTAGAAACAATATTTAACTCTCGGATTGAGTCTAGGATGTGTATACATATTATACTTAATATGATGTAGAATGTTGGACTGCAGTATACAAGATTTAACAAAAATAAGTGATAAAACTTTAGGGTGGATACAGATAATTAATTATTGATACTGGGACATTTCTTACAAAAACACCCCAAAAGTATTAACACTTACACCCTGTATTTTATAACTAAATTGTTAGCAGTCTGCATAAATTTATTTTAATATTTCTATTTTGTTAACTCAATACCAAATGCTTTGGATATGACTTGAATATATTTTGCAGTAATTACTCTTTTTTAACGGACTTCAAAAAAAGGAGGTTATCAATTCGACGCGTATGTATGTAATATTTCCAGAACTTCCCAGTTTTTGTATATGTTAGTCTATAACAGCTTCTGAACAAATGTGCCAAATTTCAAAAGTGTATGTATGTATGTATGTATGTATGTATGTATGTTTTTATGTTTGTGCACGCATATCTCCGGAACTACAAATCCGATATAAGTGATTCTTTTTTTATTGTACTAGGTATTGTTCAACTTAGGGAATAGTGCAAGTTTCATCAAAATCGGTTCAGTAGTTTTGGAGATAGGAAGTTTTAATTTTCAATTGCGTACAATTTTGAAGTCGGTTTTATCTTTTTAAAATACAGTATTAATACTTTATTTTTGGTTTCTAATAAGAAAAGAGAGAAGTGGAAGGCCTTTGCCCAGCAGTGGGCTGTGGGACAGTGTTGACTCTTAGTAAAAAAAAAATACAAGTATTTTTATTCCACTTATAACTTAATAATAACATAATTTACGTGTTTTCAGGATGCGCTTGATAATGATAATAGTAACAATGACATCAAAGTTAAATCAAGCAAGAATATCGGTCTGATCAAAGGTAAGTTATAGTTTGTTTACTGAAGGCATGAGTGGTTGAACCAGGAAACTAACATTTTACAAAATAAGAGCAATTACTTATTTTCCTGGCTTAAGAGGCCGGGTGCCACCGAAATTCTCATACATACGTAATACCAAAATCGTTTTCTCATACGAAAATCTTTAACATGTTTGAGTTATTTTTCAGCTTAAAATAGTAATTACCTAGGTTCCTGCACAAAATTTTACTACAAAATATTTAAACACTAAAAATATAGTTAAACACTAAAAAATATATAAATAAATAAATCTACACTACTATTATAAAGAGGAAAGATTTGATTTTTTGTTTGTTTGTTTGTTTGTTTGTTTGTTTGTTTGTTTGTTTGAGTCGAATAGGCTCCGAAACTACTGGACCGATTTGAAAAATTCTTTTGCTATTGGAATCTTACATTATTTGTGCTGAACATAGGCTACATTTTATTTTGGAAAAAAGTAGGGTTCCGTAAGATATTTGAGTTTTTCGGACGCAAGGTGTAAAAAATCAGCTAGAAAAGTTACTTATTTTGCGTACGCTGCCTAAACTATAAAAGATAGAACCATAAAATGTTCTAAGTAATTGTAGATCTTATAAATATCTACAAAAAAGTCCGCGACACACTATACCTATCTATGTCGAGTGAGGCACAATAACCATTTATTTATTTAAAAATCCTGAATTTTTTTTGGACTACATTAAAACGGATATATTTTACTCACGCTATTAATCCTTATCAAAATAAATTCGTTTATCACTAAGTACAGTTTATGTAGATAATATTTGGTCTTTGAATGATTAAAATTGGACGTTTGGTTTTGAAATTATGGCGAAATTAAAATATTACGATAGTGGGCGTCACCAAAGCGCGTGCGGGGAAGACAATATTCTGTTGTAGAAATGAAAATTCTGTACTTAGAAGATATGAAATGACACCCGAAATTACACCTTTGTCACTACATCGCTATAGAAGCCAAAAATGTGGTTAGTTTTTTGTCTGTCTGTCTGTCTGTCACTCTTTCTGTCTGTCTGTATGTTTGTTCCAGCATCACACGAAAAATACTGATCCGATTTGAATGTGGTTTTCGCAGATATATTTATCTTCTTCCAACTTAACATATCATGGTGTATAAAATTTTTTTCCCCCACCCCTCTAAGGGGACAAAAGAGGGGGTCAGATTTTGTATCAAACTTTTTTCTTTAACACGAAAACTACTGATCCGATTTGCATACGGTTTTCACAGATATATTATATTTGTCTTCTTCCAACTCAACATCTGGTGTATAAAAATCCTCTCCCCCCTCCCCTCTCAACCCTCTCTGGGGACCAAAGAGGGGTCAGATTTTGTATACAACTTTTTTCTTTAGTGGACTTACTTCATATTAGGTATTAACTGTGTTTTTCAACTTAACATCTGGTGTATGACCTTCCCCCCCCACACCCTCTTATGGGACAAAAGAGGGGGTAAAACATGTATCAACTGATGATGTAGAAAATATACTTTAAATGGCAAAACAACGTTTGCCGGGACAGCTAGTAGTAAATAAATAGCAAGTAGTTTACTTACTAAAAATATTTAAATAAGTACTAAAAATATTTCTTAGTTTAAATAAGATAAGATAAGATAAGATAAGCCTTTATTCACAACAAATATTTTACATTTACGAATTACACTAAAACATTATTTCCTTGTTGGTTGTCTTAAGACATAGGCCTCCTCCAGATTATGCCACATAGTCCTGTCTTTGCAATCTTTTCTCCAGTTCTTTGGTAGGTCATCTTCCCACCTTTTAATTTGCCTTCCTTGTTTTCTTTTCCCATTTCTTGGGTACCATTCTGTTAGATATTTGGTCCACTTTTCTTTGTTCGACCTCATCATGTGCCCAGTCCAGCGCCATTTAAGGGTTTTGACTTTTTCCATTATATCTGTAACTGTTGTTGCCTTCCTTAGATCGGTTAGTTTCCATCTATCTCTTAGTTTTACGCCTATCATACTTCTTTCCATACTTTGTTGACATACCTTCAATTTATGGATGTTTCTTTCTGTCATACTCCAAGTTTGGCATCCGTAGGTCATCACTGGAAGGATACATGTGTCAAATATTTTTGCTTTCTGTCGTATTGGTATTTTTTCGTTTTTCATTACCTCTTTTAGGGACCAGTATCTTGACCAGCTGTTTGTTATCCTTCTTTCGATCTCTTTTGACATCAAATTCGTGGGAGATATAATGTGACCGAGATACACATATTCATCGACATATTCAATTGTTTGGTTTGCTACAATTATAGCATCTTTGTTTCTGTTAGTCATAACTTTTGTTTTACTTGCATTCATGGACAGTCCGGCCTTTAGGCTTTCGGCGGATAATTCATTGAGCATTTTTTGCAGTTCTGCTGGTGTTTTTGCAAATAATACTAAATCATCGGCAAACCTGAGGTGTGTTATGTTTTGTCCATTTATGCTGATGCCATTGTTTTCCCAGTCTAATCTTCTAAAAATGTCTTCTAGAACAGCCGTAAACAATTTTGGGGACAGAGGGTTTCCTTGCCTTACTCCCTTATGAATTTTAAACTCTTCGCCTATTCCTTCTAGCTGTATTCTTGCTGTGTTGTCACTGTAAATTTTTTTAATTATGTTTATGTATTTTTGTTGTATTCCTTGCTTTTGTAGGGCTTTATAGATGGAAGTGTGAATAAGCGAGTCAAATGCTTTATTATAGTCCACGAATCCGATATAATAGGGTTGTCCATATTCGTTTTGTTTTTCTATCAGTTGCTTTAGAGAGTGAATATGGTCAACTGTCGAGAAATCATTACGGAAGCCTGCCTGTTCTTTTGGTTGTTGTTCATCAAGGTTTTTGGTTAGGCGGTCTAGGATAATTTTGCTGAAGATTTTATAAGTGTTTGCCATTAGACTGATGGGCCTGTAATTATCAATCTTGTTTTTGTCCCCTTTTTTGTGGATGAGTATTATAGTCGATTTTGTCCATTGTTGAGGTATTGTTTCTGTTTTAATAATCATGTTAAAGAGCTCTGTTAGACTAGAGGCTGCACTATAACATCTGCTAATCCTTTTAGAAGTTCATTTGATATCATGTCCTCGCCGGGTGCTTTATTGTTTTTTTGGGACATAATAGCTTTTCTAGTTTCTGCCGGGAGTATGTCTGGGACTGATTCCTCGTTGGCAATGCAGTGGATTGAGTTATTGTTATCTGTTCTAGTTTCCGGTAAGTTGTACAAATTTCGGTAAAAATTTGTAGCTGTTTTATTTATTGTTTCTCTTTGTTTAGTTAACATTTCAGCACCATTTTTGTTTTTTGTTTTAATTTCAGGAATCCATTCTTTGTATTCTTTTAGAGTTTTAAGTGCTTTCTTTATTCCTCCTGTTTTTTCTATTTCCTGTCTGATACGTGTTAGTCTTAATTCTTTGTTATGTTTCCTTATATTTACATTAATTTCTTTGCTGATATCTTCTATTTGTTTGAGATTGTTTTTTCGATCTTTTATTAGCCCTCTTCTTATTTCCATGAGTTTTTTGGCTTCTTGTCCTAGCTTGTCTTTTGCTTTATATTGGATTCTTATTTGGTTTGCTATGGATGTAATGGACTTTTCTAGTACATTGTATTTTTCTTGTATGTTGTTGCTGTCTGCTAGTGTTTGGATATTTTTTTGGAATTCTAACAGTACTTCTGCCGGGAGAGGATTTGGGATGTTGAACACTATAGATTTTCCTAATTTACTTCTTGGTCTCTTATGGTTTATGTTCATAGTGGCTCTTACCATTCTATGATTAGTGCTGAAGTTGAGTTTGTTAATTACATCTACGTTATTGAAATGCGATGGGGAATTGGTGAGTATGTAATCTATTACATTGGTGTGCTTGCCATCGGGAGAAATCCAGGTCCATTGCCGCGATGGTTTTCTTTTGTAGAATCCATTCATAATTTTCAGGTTGTTTTCATGGGCCAGTTCTACTAACTTGTGTCCGTTAGAATTTCTTTTTCCTCTGCTATATTTACCTATAATATTTTCTTCGCCACATTCTTGCTTCCCTATTTGGCTGTTGAAATCTCCCATGACAATTTTTTGTTTATAAGATTCTATCAAAGTGTCATTTAAGGTTTTATAAAATGTTTCCTTTTCTTTCTCGTTCGCTTGTTCTGTGGGTGCGTAGTGCATATTTCTTAGTTTAAATATTTTGTAGTAAATTTACTATTTGTTTATATATTTTTAAGTGTTTAAATATTTAGTAGTAAGTTTACTACAAAACATTTAAACACTAAAAAATATTTTTTTGCAGGAACCTTTTTTTTTATAAGGAGGGGAAATACTTTACGTATCCCCCACCCCCTCGGGGGAAGGGGCGGGGGTATGTGGGACTCCCTCAAGAGCATTGATTTTCAAACTAGGGGGCGCGCCCCACTAGGGAGGCGCGAAGACATGATGAGGGGGGCGCGGGCGCCGGTGGCGGTTTTACTCCAGAGTCCAGATGCCCGCGCATTCCCGCGACGTACGCGAATTGGAAATCTTGTCAAAAACATGCAAGCTCATCCGTCACATTGATTCTTCCTGAAGAGGGCGACTAACCCAAAAAATCAAACATTGTCCTTCTCAATAACTCGATAAATAATATACAACATTTTAAAAATCCGCTAGGTCGGTTTCTCAATGATAGAATTTTTACAATGTGTAATGCACGGATATGGCAATGTATGAAAAATTCGTGAAAATTAGATGCATCTTTGCGAATTGCGATTTTTTTCTATCGAAAAAATTTTAAGATATCGTTTTTTTGCTCAGATCGGATTCTTGGAAATATAATGTAGTATTTAGTTTTAGAAAATGAAACAATTCGGAGCTTGATTTCAAGTATAACAAAGAATTCGTCAATCGTATTTACAATTCGTAAAATCGTCAATTTTAGGTTAGAAGTAAGTATGTAAAAACATATTTTTATAATGAAACATCTAAAAATGTATTTTTGGTCTTTATTATTTTATTTTACAATAGCTTGGCGAGCCCAGTTGCTACTACTTGCTGGGCCCTGGGCCGAAGGGAGGCGTAAGCACTAAGCATGTTCATTAGGGAGGCGTGATACATATAAGTTTGGGAACCTCTGCTCAAGAGGTCTACCCACTAAAACCCCCCCAGCCCTCCGTCATGCGCCTAGTGCGGGAGGGACGAGCACCACGGAGCATTTCATATCCGCCCCTTCTCGTGCGCAGCCGCAACCGGCACCTTCTTCAAGCGGCTTGAGCCGCTGACCTCACCGAGAGCCCCCCGGGCCATAGGGGGGCTTTTCGTCTCGGGACCCTTGATGCGGGCGGGATCCCCCGATCGCCGCCCGCGGGTCTAGACCTCCGTCTCCATAGCGGCAGAGACGGGCGGAGCCCGCGCGCCCTCAGGCTTCGGCTTTTGCCGGGCCTTCTTGGACGGGGCCTTCTCATCTCGGGGAGCCGGCTTTTTAGCAGCAGACGGACAACTGCCCAGCACGTGCCCCCTTTCTTCCCTGCCAGCGGCCTCGCACAGAGCGCAGTTTGACTCTGCAGCTTCGCACTCTGCCGCTTTGTGCCCCGGTTTCCCGCACCGGAAACAAGTCCCACTACGGTCCACGGGGCACTGGCACTTGGCAGCCACGTGGCCGGTGTCCTGGCAGCGGAAGCAGCGCGTCGGCCTCGCGGCCAACAACGTCACTCTCACCGACACCCAGCCAACACGCAACCGCCCAGAGCTCGAGAGCTTCTTGGCGGCCGCGACTGGGAGGCGGATCCAACACGACCCATCCCCTATTAAAGTAGTAGTTAGTAAATTTACTATTTATTTATATATTTTTTAGTGTTTTTGTCTATTTTTTGGTGTTTAAATATTTAGTAGTAAATTTACAAAAAAATATTTAAACACAAAATTTTTTTTTTAGTATTTAAATATTTTGTAAAAAAAAATTTGTTCAGGACCCTAGGTAATTACTATCTTAAGCTGAAAAATACCTCAAACATGTTAAATATTTTCGTATGAGAAAATGATTTTGGTATTAAGAATGTATGAAAATTTCGAGGGTAACCCGGGCCCTTAAGGACGCTATTACAAATATCAGCGATTTTCCGGTAGCCTATTAAAGAATTAGGAGTCAAACTGCGAGGATATTTTGGTTTCAAATGAAAGATAATATATTCATCTCCACGACTGTACCATAAAAATTCTATAGCCGCATACAAAATTTTCACATAAAATACGTTTTGACCATCACAATAATCGCAAAATATGAAAAAAATGCGGTCTGATTAGGTACCTTAATATCTAAATACACTTAACTGATGAAAATAAATGTACAAAAAAATTTTTGCTTATTTAGTCCTCTATAAAGTCCGCTAAAAATTTTATATAAAAATAAAGAACTTTTCCAGTTATAAGAAAAATAAGAAATTTTCTCAAATTTTTTCATACATTTTCTTTTTCGCCATATCAAGAACGCGGCGAGCGTCGTAACCGCCACTGTACAAGGCGCGCTAATATGAATCTTATTTTAATGTCATTAACGTCGATATTCGTACTGACAGACATCCGACCTGCTAATTCTCCGGTTGGAGTATTCTTAATGAAATTACACATCTTAGTTTTAATGAAATTAATTTACTTTATGATAAATGTTACATAATTGATTCGGAGGTTTAATCTTAAAGAGGTGCAGGGAGATAAACAGAGGCACTTTAGCATAGCATGTATTTTTATGGATTACTAAAATAATAAAAATAAAAGCGGCCAACTGCGAGTTGGACATGAAGGGTTCCGCAGCAGCAATAAGGTTTATTTTTATGAAATTAAAAGGTTTTTGATTTATTTTTATATTTCAGTCGATTTAATGAAATTTATATTAAGGTTTACCATTTATGACGTATAAAAAAACTACAGCTGGATAGATCTCGTTCAAACCAATTTTCGTTGGTAGTTTTTATAGTAATCTATATCATATATATTTTTTAGAATTATCATGCCCCTACTTTAGAAATTAGAGGGGGGGGGGGCACACATTTTACCACTTTAGAAGAGTCTCTCTCGCAAACTATTCAGGTTAGAAAAAATGATATAAGAAACCTCAATATGATTTTTCGAGACCTATCTATAGATACCTTACACGCATAGGTTAGATGAAAAAATTTTTTTTTGTTTCAGTTGTACCTATGGGGACCCCTAAAATTTTTAATAATTTTTCCATTTTTGCATCAAAATCTTAACGCGGTTCACAGACTACATCTACTTACCAAGTTTCAATAGTATAGCTCTAATGGTTTCGGAGAAAAGTGGCTGTGACATACGGACGGACGGACAGACAGACAGACAGACAGACAGACAGACAGACAGACATGACGAATCTATAAGGGTTCCTTTTTTCCCATTTTGGCTACGGAACCCTAAAAAGCAAACCCTATTTTTAATAGCAATCAACAATCCACTAGCAATAAT
Source organism: Plebejus argus (assembly GCA_905404155.3). Lineage (NCBI taxonomy): Eukaryota > Metazoa > Arthropoda > Insecta > Lepidoptera > Lycaenidae > Plebejus > Plebejus argus. The sequence goes on from FR989930.1 coordinate 9,050,577, forward strand.
TGCGCGATCGATGGCTGGGTATAAAAAACAATGGTATCTCCGTGGCGATCAATTACAATCGTATTGTTTTGGCTGATAGGTGATACGAAATAGCGATTTTGGAGCAATTATGGCGCGATAAAATTTTCTATCGCACCGAGGTATTGTTCCAACATTACTCAATGACGATAGGAATGTGCACGGCAGCATTTTATCCGATGCAAGAAGTTGTGAACATTATATACTACTAGCTGTCCCGGCAAACGTTGTTTTGCCATTTAAAGTATATTTTCTACATCATCAGTTGATACATGTTTTACCCCCTCTTTTGTCCCCTAAGAGGGTGTGGTTGAAAAACACAGTTAATACCTAATATGAAGTAAGTCCACTAAAGAAAAAAGTTGTATACAAAATCTGGGTCGAGGGTCGAGAGGGGAGGGGGGGGGGGGAGGATTTTTATACACCAGATGTTGAGTTGGAAGAAGACAAATATAATATATCTGTGAAAACCGTATGCAAATTTGTGAAAACCGTATGCAAATCGGATCAGTAGTTTTCGTGTTAAAGAAAAAAGTTTGATACAAAATCTGACCCCCTCTTTTGTCCTTAGAGGGGTGGGGGGAAAAAAATTTATACACCAGATGTTAAGTTGGAAGAAGATAAATATATCTGCGAAAACCATATTCAAATCGGATCAGTATTTTTCGTGTGATGCTGGAACAAACATACAGACAGACAGAAAGAGTGACAGACAGACAGACAGACAAAAAACTAACCACATTTTTGGCTTCTATAGCGATGTAGTGACAAATGTGTAATTTCGGGTGTCATTTCATATCTTTTATGTACAGAATTTTCATTTCTACAACAGAATATTGTCTTCCTCCCGCTCGCGCTTTGGTGACGCCCACTATCGTAATATTTTAATTACGCCATAATTTCAAAACCAAACGTCCAATTTTAATCATTTAAAGACCAAATATTATCTACATAAACTGTACTTAGTGATAAAATAATTTATTTTGATAAGGATTAATAGCGTGAGTAAAATATATCCGTTTAAATGTAGTCCAAAAAAATTCAGGATTTTTAAATAAATAAATGGTTATTGTGCCTCACTCGACATAGAGTTCTTTTTTTTTTTTTTTTTTTTGCGGGTAGGCGTAGCAACAACATTAAATTTAGACTCAGGATATTGATCTTCAAATTAAAAATACTTACAGTTTTTAAATCAGCTTATGTATTGCAGTAAATAAGTTATTTAGCCCACCTTTGCTCGCCACAATATAAATTTTGCATCACTGCAACATTTTTTTTATCACCACTTTCACAACAATCTACGAACTATAACCTACAAAATGGATATTTCTTCGCAACTTGCTGCTAATATGGATGATTTGGCCAAGCTGTTCCAATCCCGTATGGACGCCTACGAGCAGCGACTCCATGACACTGCCACTGCACCAACTCATCCTGACCTCACCAGCCTGAACAGTGAGTTTCAACATTTTAAAAATTTTGTTTGGCAAACGCTTTCAAAATTAAAAGCGCAAGTTGATCTCTTATCCTTGGGACTCGACAGACACGAAACATTCTTGCGCAGAAAAATACTGCTGTTTCATGGGATCCCTGAAACAAATAATGAAAATCTCTTCAATGTCATTACCAACATAATAAAGGATAAAATGGATGTATCGGATTTTACCAGCAATGATCTCCAATCTTCTCACCGCCTTGGTTCCTCAAAAGCAAAAGCCCGTACAGTCCTGGTTCGATTCAGGGATCTTGAGCAGCGGCGTATAATTTGGGATGCAAAGACCTCACTGAAGAATAGTGGAATCGTAATCTCAGAGTTCTTGACTAAATCTCGCCATCAGGTTTTCATGACAGCGCGACAACACTTTGGTATACGTAGCTGCTGGTCTACCGAAGGTAAAATTGCTATCATGCTGCCTGACAAGACTCGCCGAAAGGTCGAAAGCATGCAAGAGCTCAAGTCCTTAATGGTCACTTATCCTGCT